>DWPA01003171.1:0-14495 GCA_018251375.1 Calpodes ethlius
TCTATTCAACTCACTCATTCTGCCTGTTTATATTTATGCATCAATATATGTAAGTATATCTAGACGGAATTTTGTAATCGATATTTGAACACCTCGATATCCAATTAAACTGAAATACTAACTCATTTCCGAAGACAATACAATAGTTTGAAACCAACGACTTGATCTGATAGAGCTAAAAGGTGGAACTCCAGAAGAAAAAGGCACAACCCAATCGAGTTTGAGCTCGTATCATTATTGACGAGTACCTACTTTCATACTTCATAGTAACCACTAAATAGAAATGTGAATTAAAAAACAAGAAAAACTGATATTTTTGGCACCAAATGTCATTGCCATACATTTTTTTACAATCAGCGAGAAATCAGAAGTTCTGTCTAGAGAGGTTGGTCTCTGGTATAGACATTACAAGTAATAAAACAAGGAGACCAGGCTGATCACTTTAATTTTATTATGAAATACAATAATTTATACGTTAGGATATTTACAACGTTTTATTTGACGTTAACTCTTCCCAACTGAGTTTACTCTATAGCTTTATTACCCATATACAAATACATGTACACATTGATATGACCGCGGTCATACTTACATTGCTTTACTGCAATTACCTTTGCAACATGTTTCATAACCCTTGGAACGTTCAACGGATGAAAAGTTAAGTAATAGCTGAGATGTAGCTATCTATCTCTCTCTTACAAAGAATCGTCATAGGTTAGAAAGAGACAGCTATCTTCTGTCAATGCCGATCGATGTATCAACGTTATAATGCAGTCTGTACAGTAATTTTAAAACCATATTTGAATGTTTAAGTAGTTTAGTTATAACCTTATCAAAACTAAGTCATACGTGATTTCCATGCTGTCTTGTAAAAAAATATTACTTTCAAACTTAATTCCATGTGGTTTGGTTTTATTTTGCTTGAAATTAATAAATATTGCATTTTTATTGTTTTATAATGTGGCTTAAAGTGAAATCTATACTTTATTTACATATTTTTATCCTTCTGTTTTCATTTACGATTTCATTAATACATATATTCACACTTTACTTAAATCATTGATGTCAGATTGAAGTTATATATACTGAATTTAATATAGATATAAGACAGACAAATGGAAAAATACATTGGCTTGCAAATGAAACTATTCTCTTTGAGTAAAACCTCTAAATAACACGTAAATGTAAGTTAAAACGTTTGAATCCCTTTGCTTCTATATTGAACCTAATTTACAAAAAACCTTTTCTGCTACAGAGCTGCTAAGCCAGTAATTTAAAAATAAAATTAGCGAGAGAATCTGTCTCATTTTGGCACGTAACAGCAATAATATTGACCTTCGTTTTCAAAACTTACAATACTAAACGTATCACAATTAAATATATTCAAAAAGTATACTAATATGTTCAGAGTATTCGTCTCGTATGTATGTTGCAAAACCACTTGCAGTAAAGATCATTCTACGGTGTTTCGGAACATGAGTGCGGGTGCTGTATTAACGAGTTCGAATCGAAGCACGACCCCACAGCGAAGCGAAGTGATTTATAACTTTATAAAATATTTTCACGTCAACAGAAATGAAAAAGAAAATACTTAAAAACGCCTATTCTACACAACTCGTGGGGACAAAGACTTATTTGTATTATTTTTTATTTAAAATTTAATGTTTAATGCAGAACAGTGAAAAAAAACTTTATGAAAAAGCAAATTTGCTCTCTTTTTGATTCCCATATAATCTTCATCATAAAATTCAACTTACGCGTATGAATTATTGACAAAAAAACATTCGTATTAACACACCCGAAGTAGATGCTATGAACAAATTATTTTACAGTTTAAATCCAACTGCTTCGCATCGCTTCGATCCTGCTTCAACGAGGATTCATCCACAAATTGTTCTAACGAGGACCTTATAGACAAAGTGAAGTATCATATTTGTTTTTACAGAGTCGTTATAAACTAGGTCATTATCAAAAACAAGATAATTATATAATTATAACTTATTTTATATGATAATACAACACCCACACTCAAACGACACAGGGGTCACAAGTTTTGAGGTATTTAATAATTTCATATATTTTTATTATTAATAATGCATTTTCAACAAATGTTAAAATAACAAAGTTTGTTCAAATGAAGTGAATTAATTCATTCAGTTATAAAAAATATTAATGAAAATTAGTTAATGAAGTTATATTTGTTTCATTAAAATGAATTCATAATTATGTGGAATATTGGCGAATAATAAATAAAGTATAAATTAAATTGAGTATTTATAAAAAGTCCCCAAAAATTGTGACCCTTGAATGAATTAATATTAATCCTAAATTCGCTCACTCATATTTACCTGGTAATTTCAATTTTCGATTATATTTCAAAACTGACATATCCATTTGAAAAATAATAAAATTGTTCATTACGTAACACTAATAACAATAATGCACTTCAATGTTTAAATCAAAATAATTGTTGTAATTATAATTGATAATTATATTTAATAAATGAAGCTTACAATTATTATTGATTTATAAAAAAAGAAAAAAATATATAAAGAAAGATGATTTTTACAACTTACAGATCGCTTATAGACGTGACATTTTGGATATAAGTGACTTACGAATTAAGTCAAACGAAGAGAGGTACGACGACCGTTAAAATATAGTTCGGATATAAAAGTTTCTCACCATCACCAATTTAATTATCATACACTATTAATTATATCTTAATAATAACGAAATACGTCAACGTTACAATGGCTATATACTTCACATCAAAAGTGAGAGAAGTATTTATCAACGCGAGAAATTACGACAATCACCCACAAACACCAAACGAATACAAATTTAATTAACTATGCGATTTACTACAAAATATTGCTTCGAATTGAGCAGGAAAAATGAGGTAGGTTTTACTGAGCCCGTATACTAAAAACACACGCAAATATATTGACGGAATGGCTAAGCACAATTGGATGTAGTTATACAAAATAGATCCTACCACAAAAACTAGCTTTTGTAAAATTGTAATATTAAAATAACTCTAGCTTATTTTTAAATTTCATTTGGAAAAACGTAAGCAGCATGAATATTTTTTTGCATATACCAAAGTTGATGTGAAGATGCCATTTGTGGTGTAACTAAAAAAACGGTTTTTGTGAGTTGGATCCATGTTGCATAACAACGTCCAATTAATTAATTATAATTGACCAAAATGTAACAAAAGGGAACCAACTATTCAAAATTAATTTCACTTGTCGGAAACTGTCATTAGATGGCAGCACCATTAAAACTTCGGTGCTCGGCTAACTTCCTATTACTTCACTTACCTTTCTACTGTACTGAAGATCTGATCCATTTAGAAATTGTCATTCGTCCTGTTTGTCTACACGCCCATACTACGTCCGAGTGCTGACCACACTGTCAATCCAACGTCCTAATAAATAAAAAAACAATGCTAGCTTTTACCCGCGGCTCCACTCGCTATTTTTGAAAGAATACGTGTATAAAGTTTCACGATGATTGGTTAAGTAGTTTCCGCGTGAAAATTTAACAAACTCACATTCTCATTAATAATAATAGTCGAGATACATAAATTGAAAATAGCTTTTTAATAATTTATATAAAACAATTAAACGCCACAAACTCCATTGAATGTTTGCCGTAATTTCTCACAATATCGCACATTAAAAAGTAAAATACTTACAACTTAATATTGCCTTAACGAATTGCTTTAACTGGCAGTCGATGCGGGAGTACAGTCCTTACTACGTACACGTTAAAGACTATCGGAGAGCAAAATGAAAATTTCAAGTTAACGACACTAAGAAACGTTATATAATTTTCGTTACAATTATCTTGGTCATGGATTAAATAATTAATAATAATAATCAAATTAATAATACGGTATAATAAATGCTTCCAAAGGCTTACAAATACGTGAGAGGATCAGAGAAATGAGACAATATAATTAATAATAATAATTTTGACTGAAAGATAGGACGTTATTATGTGAGAGAAATAAAGATACCGAAAATAATAAAAGATAAAGATAGCTTTCTCCTTTACTCTTTGAGATCATCTAAATAAAAGAGTATTGTTTTCTTCCTACATTAAAGCGAGTTAAATTTAACGAAATGGTGTGATGTTACGTAGAAAATTGTAAAAACGTGCAATATTCAAAATCTACTATTAACGTTCCTATAAAACGGTTATTTGACACACTGGGATTAGTTCAATTTTAAACAATGAAAATTACGCACATTTCATCCGTGCTAATTACAAATCAAACGATAAAAGAAAATCAATGAAAAAATGTCGGTACTACGACGTATATTTTATCTTTTTTCAAAATTTTTAATGAGCTTACGCTTTACTTAAGATTTTTTTTTTAATAATAAAAATGGGACGATAACTCGTAAAAAATACGTAAGCTATCATTCTCCGCGGATGAGCGATGATCGATGACAATTATGTATCTAATAATATACGATTTTTACATACACTATCGACTATACAAATATAAATAAGGTTTTACACTAAGTCCTATTAGATGTTGTGTTCGAATCATTGTCAATTACATCTCCGTCGCGTGTACAAACACTTCATTTAAGAAAAAAGTAATAATAATATTAGCTGTATCGTTATTATTAATTATTATCTATATATTATTAATTAATAAAAAGATTTATAGACCGAACACAACATCTCAAAAATTAAATGCCTTCATAAAAAAAAAAAACACTTTTTACACGATTTACACATCAGTCATAATAAAAATATCATAGTCTTGTCGAAGCCACCTTATTTACATAATTAATTATTAATTATTATACGTAATAGTGACTTTAAGATTACGATTATCTTACGCCGACATACAAGACCACCACGAGACGAGCCAGAGCGTGTTTTAGTATAAATGGTTCAATACTTTCATACTTAATCATTTTTTTTTATATTTGTTCAAAACATTTTATAGATATACGTATTAATTTCAAGTTATTCATCAATTAAAAAAAAGGTATTAATTACGTATTATTGATTGCAATATTAAAAAAAAATCCATACACATATACAAACCATATTTTTTTATTCTGTTTGGCACTTATCTCTTTAATTCGCCACAGATTAAATATATATTATATTAAGGGAAAGCTTATCCGTCAGTCATGGTGGTCGCATACGCTAAAACTTATTGTGATGATATAATTGTGTATATTACATCGTTGTAGTAAACTGCCGAAATGATTCTTCAAGGTAAAAAATATTCATATAATAATAATAATAATAATTTAAGTAATAATACATAAAATCCAAATAATACACTATAAATAACATTCCGATATAAATGCATTATGTATTATTAATTATTAATTGTTAATTATAATTATATACTGAAATAATAATTAACAAATACACAACAATATTTTCGACCGAGAAGAACCAATCGATAAGCGCATATAATATTTTTTTTTATCATAACCCCGACTCCTTATCGCCACAAATCACTTACAAGCGAGCAAAACCGCAAGCACCTATATAGTTCTTATTATACACAAACATAATATCCATAAATAATACTAATGTATCGTGACATTAAAAATATATTTCCACACGGGACGCGATCACTTCAGTCGGCGAAACGGAGATTTTGTGACGGAAAAATTCATGGCGGTTTTGATTGTAATTGTATTGACAGGGGAGACTATTTGATTTATGCGATATAAAGAGCGATATTGATATATATATATATATATATATGGTACATATTCATAATAAACAAATCTTTCTGTGTCCAATAAGCCCAGATTCACTGTTAAATATCATAAAATGTCGCTTAAACCAAATAGCCTCTTATCCTTCGATATAATTCTTGCGGACTGCTACGGTTTCGTAGGGGGGGGGGGGGGCAATTAACATATAAATAAATAAATAAAACTGTGATGTGAACAATGTGAACAGAGTATTATACTATTTTTTTTTATTTGGATAAGTAGTTTCGAAGATTATCTCAGACATCCAAACTCATATTTTTTTTGTTTTTCTTCAAATATTAGTACGGATAATTAATAACAAAATATACTCAGATTCTTAACGAATTTCAACTATCACTTCCTTTGAGATTCCATAATTTTCTAAGACCAATATTAAATATAATCAAAAATATTTATTTAATAATTATAATAAAATTATGTCTGTGATGTAAAGTAGTGAATCAGTCATATTCATAATCGTTATAAACACTACGATTATCATAAATAATATTTAAAAATCATTGCAATACTATACAAACAGTCATCGACTGCTCTAACTATTGTTTTAATTGTGATGTCTTCATAGTGATACTTTTTAAAATAATTAAATAATTAACAAGTAAAAAATTACGAAAATATTAATTAATAATTACTTAATTCATATAAGATATACGATTTGCGTCCCAATCAAAACCGCAACGAATTTCTTCGACGACTTATTATTAATTATTAAATTTACAAGTATACAATAATTAATAATTATTATTTAATCAAAACATTATTAAATAATTGCCGATGTTAACGAACTTTGTATAATTACTGACACGACACTCGCATTATATATACGACATTTGACTTACAGCGAAAATATGTACTTTTTTTATTTTTAAATATCGTTTGGCAAACGGTATAATGGAAGTAAAATTCAATTAATTACAATAAACAATAGAAAATTTAAATAAAATACAATTGTGATCACTACGACTATAGTTTCATTCGTGTGAGGAATATCAGTTATTCTTATGAATAGTTTAAAAAATAAATGTTTTTTTTTGTGATTAAATATTTGCTTAACTTTTAAATAAATTATTCTTAATACATAATTCCAATGTAAGACACAGAACGACATTGTATTTTATCGTATATATATTATTAGCAAAGAAAACTTTCTGTGGGATGGATAACAAATAACTTTTACAGTTTGTTCTGTTCAATGTTAATTAACAACTTAATTATTGTTGCAATTATTAAATTATTAATTAACGACTTCATTTTTGTTACACAACAATTATACATTGTTAATTAACCTTCGTTTTTGTTAATTAAGAACATAATAATTGTTAATTAATAATTGTATCCGAAGGCTATTTAATAAACAAGAAATTAAGAAAATTATTTATCTGTCTCTACATAATTTTGTATACGAAAACGTATTCTACAGATAAACTTACCGCAAGCATTAATTAAATTGTAGCTGGAGGGGAGCAAGCAAGAATTATTTAATATCGGTTACAAAAATGACAATTACAAATAAATCAAGAACAATTATGTTTCTCACACCGATAATCAAGTAATTAAAAAAAAAATAAGTTCCAAGTGCATATTACCAATTTCAAATATTATCATTAACATGCAGTGTATAATAAATAAAAAATTGATCCGTCAAATATAATATATCACCAGACTTACTAATATACAGATATTTTAAATTTTATTCGTGAAATCACTCTAATAATTCTTGCTTGTGTCAAAAGTAAAAAAAAAAAAAACTGTCATGTCAAACGTCAAAATGTTATCCAACGTCGTGGTAAAACGTGTGAATCATTAAAAATGTCACGTTCGCATTAACCGCGCAGTGTCATAGTCCGACTTACGACTGTTTGAGCAACGCGTCAGTTACACCGTTATTGTATATAATTATTTACACTTGCGTTGTACGTCTTTATTCACATTGGTGTGTTTATCTGAAACAAACGGACCGACGTTAGCGATACATACCATGTACCTTATCGCGTAGATCTCATCGGTGTACAGATTAGCTGGTAGACATTGCATTAGACATTAAAATTCATAATTTTAATACTGAAGGCACAGTACTTGAGTACTTTGAGCACAAATCTAAAAATTATGTCAAAAATAGCCCAGTTTGAGAGTAAATTTTTTAAAGCTGTCGTAAGTTGAAATATTGCAGATAAAATTATGGGTATGTATTTAATTCTTTTTTAACATATTTGGATTTAAAAGTGTATACGTATACAGAAGTGTCACTTACCGGTCAGCGGTCCCGCGGCCGCTTGTGATGGTGATGGTGGTGGTGGTGGCCGAGCGTGACGAGGGCGGAGGCGACGGCCAGCCCGCCCAGCGGCGGCGCGCGCCCCGTGCCGCCCGTCGGCAGCCGCACCAGCAGCGACAGCACCGCGGCGCGGCCCCCGCGGCACGGCTCTAGCGCCACGGGCGCAGGGACTCCGCTACCTGTCGTATTACGGTGACGATTAAAAGTGAGAATGTTTATAGCAAGAATAATGATTATTAGAGTAGTGGCAGTGTAGCGGTTCGAACGTTGGTTCCCCGAACGTGGGGGCGTAAGTTCGGATCCTGTACTAATCTCTAATTAAAAAAAAAGTTATGTGCGTATTAACTCAGCCAATACGGCAAGACTTACCCCCTCCCCCCCTCTCCAGCTCGACGCACACCTGACTGAAGGGCCGCGACGCCATCTGCTCCATCTCGACGAACAACCGCTGCCTCCTTCTGTACAAGTCGTATTTCTGGAAACATTACAGCAATATTATATTCGTGTGCTGCGTCAGCAGTATGGAGCTTATTAATAAATCCCTACTAATATTTTAAATGCGAAAGTAATTCCGTCGGTCTGTTACGCTTTCACGCCTAAACCACTGAACCGATTTTGATGAAATTCGGTATAAAGATAGAACTGAACTTAAGAAAGGACATAGGAATCTTTTTATCGCGAAAAAAAGGGGAATGAAATAGGGGATGTAAGTTTGTAGCGGGTGAAGCCGCGGGAGGAAAGCTAGTTATATCATAAACGCATCCGGAACCAACCCTCACCTGCTTAATCTTCCAGAGCGCGGCCGCCATGAGCAGCAGCAGCAGGAAGCAGGAGGAGAAGGTGATGAAGAACTGCTGCAGGTTCAGCTTGGGGTACTGCGAGAACGAGATCTGGATCCACAGCGGCGGCCGGAAGTCGTACACGTACACGAAGAACGTGGTCAGCGTCACGTTGTGCTCCACGCCGAACGAGTGCTCCGACTTGGCGAACCTGTGGCGGAATGCTCTGTTTGACGTCGTACGGTACTCTGTGGCGTTGCCTTACACATCATCACCAAAAAATAAGCTTCACATCCCACTGCTAACTTTGGGTCTGATCACAGTGTCCTCACACTAAAGGATGTAATCCTCCACGCTGGCTGAATGCTGATTGGCAGACGACAGAGTTCTCCATAATATTCTTAAGGATGTATGAATTTTGTCAACTCGCACTTTGCACTCGTTGAGCAGTATGGCCAATACCACTCACCAAGTAAACCCGAGCACACCTGAGCCCAGCAGTGGGACGGTTACTCATTATGATGAACACCATTTAACTTCAACTCGATTATTTACTGTAAAAGTTATATTAATAAAACTCACTTATATCTAAAATTGGTGCAGTTGACGTCGCTGAAGAGCGTCCGCTCGGCGGGGTCGGAGCGCGTGCGCACCGTGAGGTTCATGCGCGCGTGCGCCGAGCACGTGATGCTGAAGTCCGCGTCCACGTCCGGCTTCAACGGCGCGTTGCGGAAGTTGATCGCCGACAGGTGCCGGTCCTCCTTCTTGGACAGGTTGAACGTGAACTGGTAGTCCACGGCCAGGTCATCTGGGGGTACGTAGTTTAGCGATCAAACACTTCAGTCAACTATTACGCACTCATTTATACACTAGAATTCCTTTACATGAATAAATATCTTCTCAATAGAAAAATAGCATCACTAACAAGATCCTTATCAACTAGACTACTAAATTGAAACTAAAACTGCGTATAGCACGCACTTCGCACGCATTTCGTACGTACATCAATACAGAAGAGCAACACACAGTACCCACGTCTCGTCCTCTACCACGTGGACTGCAGACCTGAAGAAGACAGCGGATCCGCTGGATTCATAACCCAGGACCGGTCTGTGTGGCGTACATTACGGTGGCCTATGTCCAGCAGTGGACTTGAAGGGCCAATGGATGGATGAACTCACAGTAACAAGCGCCCTTGTTGTAGAGGTCCGCGTGGTAGTGGTTGGTGTTGTCGCACTTGTCGCAGCGGTCGCCCGCCAGCCCCTTGGTGCTGCAGTAGCAGCGGCCCGTGTCCGGTGCACACGACACCGCTTGCGCGTTGCACTCGCACGCTGAAACGACGCGCACGTTAATGCGGATTGCGAATGCGTCCGCAATTTATATTTGTTCATTATTTATTTAATTATTTGATTTTATTTTGACACTAGACGTTACTCGTGCTTTCATCCGAGTAGAAAAAATAACAATCTCTGTTACTTTATACATCGTAATGCATCTTTCCACAGAAATGGGATGTTATTTCGCGATAAAAAGTTGCCTATGGTACTGGAATTATAAGACAAGTACTCCATTGAGTATCTCCACTGTACGCTACTAACAATACGAAACTTCAAGTTTCTCCACAACCGTTATTCACACATTTTACGTCCCTGTATCAAAAATCCTTTAAAATTACTGCTATGCATCTCTTGCACTCTCTCCTCTACTCCATTCGTCATGCTAGCACCCTAATGTCCTTCAAGTCGAAGAACATTACCTGCAGCTCTAAACTCTGATTCCACATTTTATTTCTCAATTTTCTTAAAAATGTTTTACGACCACGTTTTGAAAATTGATTGACATATTGCCATAAAAAATAAATAAGTCTCACTCACGCTGACAAACGCCCCCGTTGAGCGGCGAGCCCCAGTGCGCGTGCGCACACGTGTCGCAGTGCGCGCCGACTGCGCGCGCGCCACACGGCTGCACGCAGCGCGACTGCGAGTCGCAGAGCGCGTGTCCGTTGCACTGGCACGGCGGGCACGCCGTGAAGTGCCATCTGGCGGGATACATGGTAAGTTGTAGCTACAGTCAGACAATGTTATGTGTTTTGATCGTTTTTAAATTAACACTAAAAGTGAAGGTGGTAATATGGTCAATACTTTTTAATATTGTATTCTTTTTGTAGTTTATTTTATATATTTCACCTAAATTTCTTGGTTACACCTTTGTTTCAACTAAATGACCTACAAATAATAAATTGTTGGACACAGAACTTATTAAAAGTGTAATCAACGTTTAATAACCCCCTTTTTAAAAAGCGATAAGAAATCTAGAAGGAAGCGTTAGAATGTATTTATACATTAAACAAAGCTACATATATTTCACATTTTGGGAGTTACACAAAAATATATAATAAAACGTGTACGCTTGTAAGTGTGCGTGCGTACATGCGTACGTACGTCATGTATACCTTACCTGCGATGTTGACATATATGCGGGCGATGCGGTCGCCTGTCCCCGCCGGGGAAGCAGATGCCCCTTCCCGCGCCCGCGCCGTCGTCGCACCATCCGCACGCGGGCTCGGCGCGGCAGCTGGCACACGATACGTGGGCCGCGCAGCCCACGTTCGTGGTAGTCGTGACCGAGCCCGGACAGGTGCCGGTTGACCACGCTCGGCAACCGCCCAGAGGAAACGACGCACCGTAGGCGTTCTAGTATGAAATGATAAATTTAGTTGCAAAAATGTAATTACAACCTGCAAAGTCTCGTTAAAGAATCAGTTATTAGATTTTATCTATAAAATTTCAAATACCTAAAATATATCCCTAATTATAGAGAGCTTAAATTTGGGGAATATAAAAAAAACCAAAACAACAATCGGCTTACAATTTATGTACTTTTTTAGTATCCATTTATAACTTTAATAAAGAGATTAATCAGACGCTGGGTTGATCGTCCGACCACCTTGTTGACAAGGTCACGACGTCGACGTACCTTATCGACGCACTTGCCAGCGGACGCGCACCAGATGCACTCCTCCGCGGTGCAGTTCGCGCACGTCGTCAGCGTGGAGCACGGCGCGCTGCAGCTGCCGGCCGCCACCGCCGCCACGCTCCTGGACCATCCATATTACGTTAGGAACCTCAATACGTGCCAATTTGAAGAAAAAATTAAACGCAGCTCAGTCGAAACATTGACGAAATCAAATAATAGTTAAAAAACTTTCCCAAATATGTCTAAAAATAAATAGTATTTTAGAAAATGTATAATGTACACGTGTCATTTCTTTTCAATAATTGTGATATATTAAGACACTACTTACCGGACAATTATTATTATAAATGTGATAGATTACAAACATACACTTTTGTTTGTTTGTTTATCGTTCCTTCACGGCGTAAAGATAGATGAAAGGATGAAAAATGCCATAGGCTACTTCCGGAAGAAGATCCATTACGATGTA
Source organism: Calpodes ethlius (assembly GCA_018251375.1). Taxonomy (NCBI): domain Eukaryota; kingdom Metazoa; phylum Arthropoda; class Insecta; order Lepidoptera; family Hesperiidae; genus Calpodes; species Calpodes ethlius. The sequence continues at coordinate 12,268 of DWPA01003171.1, forward strand.
AATATTAGCCAAGTAAAGGATGGTGTTTAACAACAAAGCGTTGCCTGACAAACAAAGACAGAACGGAATCGACAACCTTTTAATTGCTGTTCTATTTTCACAGGCGGGTGAAGCCGCGGGCAACATCTAGTATAAAATAAATGAGAAAGTGTTTCAAACACCTTATATCAGTGGTGGCGTTCGCCGGCTTGCACTTCACCGAGTCGTAGTCCCAGTAGCACGCGCGCTGATCTTCACCCTGCAACAATAGTTACACATACGTAACCGGTTAAAACCGATACTAAAAATACCGGTATCACTGTCAGAAACCGCTCAGCTGAATACCATATGGGTGTAAAAAAAAAACCTTGGACAAAAATCATTAAAATTGTGTATAATGTGTCCTACAGATTAGAAGGGTGAGGTAGATTCGATAAAATCACCAAATCGAACGATTGAAGTTTGAACACTGATTCCTTCACCGGCCAAAGAAAATATCGTCCTCAAAGGTTAACTTATACTATAATTCTCAGTTACAAGAATTGAATGTAACATGTAACTTAAAAAACATTTATTTTATATTACTTAACAGTTACAGACAACTTTACAACGAACGTCGCCATACTCACATGTCGCCGGTGCGCGTGGCAGGCGGCGCACGAGTGGTATCTACCACATATGTCGGCGCCCTGCCCCGCGCCCTCCGCTCCGCACTCCTCTATCGTCACCGCCATCTAGTGACAGTACAGTAAAGCTTACAATATGATACAAACATGCAACGGGTATAATAGGCTTTTTATAAGGTAGTGCGCTCACCATCCTAGACATCATCGCCACTTACCATCAGATAGTAGTCAAGCATTGACTTATCGTATACAAAAAAAAATAAAAGCAAATGTTCGTAGACCCTGTCAAAGACTATGACGCAATGACATCGATGCAAAATATTCAACCTTACTCAAGTGGCAACACCAACACAGACTGTCAAGTATAAGTGTGTAGTTATTAAAAAAAAAACATTAAAAAAAGAAACGTTAACACACTCGTACCACCACAGTAGGATCCCCTGTGTCGCGAACGGCATGGACAACACAAATAACACATCACTGACACCCATGACCCGCGTACAAATATTTATCTGTCACATAAATATTTGCCCCTGCCGGGAATCGAACCCAGGACCGCACGCTTCGCAGGCAGGGTCACTACCAACTAGGCTACGGGGCCATCTTAGGACCGTCTTGGTACCTGGTGGGAGTGCCTCGTGCAGTGCTGGGCAGAGGGGAGACACGCGCCGCACCACGAGCAGCCGGCCGCAACGCACGCGTCGCAGTACTGAGCCGCGGCGCAACGGTGCTCCTCTATAAACAGAACAGGGAGTAAAACTAAGTAATGTCATTGGAGTTGCGTGTGTTCGTAATATACCATTTTAGTGTGTTTATGTACCAATATCCACTACCATCCAACGATATTTGTGACAAATCTCGAATAGGACTGTAGTATGTTGGTAATGCAAATATATTAAAACCTCACCAGTGGGTGGGGGATTCAGGCATGCAATGACATTGCTGTCAAAACTTCGCTTCCAACCAATCTCCTCCATCTGAAACACAATTAAACTTACCGGTAAAAACGAATAATGCATTAACTGTGTTGCAAAAACTTTAACATACCTACCTTCATTGCAAATGTGAACAACACGTGCAGCGGCCGAATAGTATTTCATGAACAAACGATATAAAAAGAAAGATACATGCCGCCTCGGGGCATTCGTCCATCGACCGTTGCCTAGTGAACACGTTACGTAATCACTGAGCAACTTTGTTATCGAGTAGTCACCAAACAGCATCAATTATTTATTTTTATCAAAAGTTATTTATTAAGTAATTAAATTTGAATAAATCAAGTAGTAACGCTAGATATCTGGCCATCAGTAATGAAAAGCTATTGGAACTATAAAAAAACTTTAGCTTTTCCACAGCTTGTAATTTATTTCACAAATAATCTCACAGTTCCATTTTTTCCCAAAGTTTCAACAATCCGTCACGTTATGTCAATAGGTAGGGATGCCTTAACCAAAGTAAAATATCTTAACCAACTAAACTAAATGAAGGACAAACTCCCTTGTCCATAAAAAACCTAAAGTAACTAGCAAAATTTGTCAATTGGCCTATTGTCATTATAATAATGCATAATTTAAAAACTTAATAAAACTAAGTAATAATTTTTTTTTTAGTTCTTTTGCATCT
>DWPA01003172.1:0-14492 GCA_018251375.1 Calpodes ethlius
ATAGTACTAGCTGAACCCTGCGCGCGTTGCTATGCCAATATGAAATTAATTGAAATGGCAGTGGTGCCACCTGTTGAAAATTGGTCGTGCCACCTCAGAAACCTTCGTGGGCTCATACACAACTCTGCTAAAGATCATCGAATGATTAAATGTATCGTTTACGATTCTATAAAGGACATACAGACAAACATTCATTTTTATATATTAGAAGAATACATAACATTAATGTTATTCTTGATTTTTGTTAAACCAAACAGTAAAATTCAAATGTATCTAACATAATTCATAATTCTCACCCTTACTTACATATAAATAATTTTCAACATTATAACACGTGTAGCGTTCAAATAACGTATATTTCCCACATATTATAATAAGTAAGTAGTTTTTCACCATTTCAGGATATCGTATTTCATACCTGCCGCACGGAAGGGTCGATGTTTTCGCTGAATGCTTCGTTTCTGGGGAAAGTTTGGTTTCCATAAAGTAACAAACAATACGCCTATATCGTACGGTAAAGGGATTTAGGTTGCACGTAACATTATCCCAGTCCCACGAAAAGGGTTAAATATATTGGTATACGTAAAATTACTACGAAAATGTTAAGGAGATGTCGGCTTAAAATCGTAGCAGAATTTCAATGCAAAATACTTTTTCTTCCCAAATTAAAAGTTACTAGTATGGTTCTTAATTTTCTGAGAGTAATTGTAAAACTTCTCAAATGTAAAGTTAGCAGTTAAATTAAGATTTAAGTACTGATAACTTGGGGAAAACAGATACAGGAAAGCAAATATTTTGTAAAGCATAAATAAAAGTTGTAGTGAATGTCTATAGTATAAATTTCGAAGAACATTTTATTTTGTAGACTGTATTTAAACTGTAGTTATTTGATAAGAATATTTTTTAATTATTCAATTCTATAGATTTTTAATTTAATTATTTCTAAATGACGTTTATCATTGAAAATCTCATAAAATATATAATAATAACTTAAATATCGAGTATCTTTGAAATGCAACGTATTTATTTTATTGTATATTTTTGTTTTTTTTTTTTAACTCTACATCTTAGTTTTTTTAATTTGAAGACGGTTATTTTTTTACAAAAAACTTTACCATTGTAATAAAGTTTCCTTCCCCAAGTTGTATGCGTTTCAAGTCACGGGTACTTTTGGTAAATATGATTCAAATTCGAAATCCAATGGTGTTTCTTACAGGAAGTTAAAAGAAGTGCGGACAAGATAAAGTTTTAAAAGCACTTCAAGGTTCTGGCTGTGCGCAGATTTTTGATAAAATGTATTACAAAAAAAAAGGAAATTATCCTTGGGGTTAAAACATATAATGTAATTTTATGCCTTGCTCAAACTTTTAAAAGGCTTTTGAAATGGTATGGGGTTTTGTATTGCTTAATAATAGATAAGTTTAAATATAAGTAATCTAAAAAATAAGAAAATTTGGTTTTAGCTTGAAATATTTACTGGTAAAGTAAATCATTCATAAAATAATTATATTATATTATTTCGTCACATTTAGCTGAAAATTCTTTTTTTTTATTATTGTTATTATCGCCCTAAAGTAACTTACTTAACATTTATTTTAAGCTTCGAGATCTACGAGAAAAATACCTTTATCTTATTTTGTTATTAAAATAGTGAGAAAAATTTATTGCACCTCTTAAATTTGGTCTTGTTATCTTCAAGGTACAGGCTTAATGTATAAGGCAGCCTTGATGTAACGGTTATTAAGGAATCTATTAACTAAAACTGTTACTAGATATTTGGGAAGTTCATAACAGTTAATGAAAGCTTACGAGATCCCTGAAGTTACTTAGAAAATTGTTGAATTGCAAATTAAAATGTTAGTACTTCACTTAGAATATGAGATGAAGAAGGAAATAACGACCACCTTACTTGAAATGTGTTCTTTGTAAGACATTTATGGAACAAATAATAAAATAAAAACAATGATGATAATTTTCTAAAAAATAACATATTTATATACATTTTTTTCTTTTATAAGTATGATATAATATAAATGCAAATATAAAATTTTCCCAAGTGCAAAGTAAAGAGAAACTTGGTAAAAATATTTAAGAGTCATACTTTTTAGATGCCTTAGTTGAAACCTTTTTTAATGCATAAAATATAATGTTTAAATTACAGAGAATTAAAAAAAAAGTTAAACATTATTGTTATTTTTTTTGCACACGACGTTAATCCTCAAGCTAGATATTCACAAAGAGAACAATTATCAGACAAGATGCATATATATAAAAGAAAAAAAAAGTACAATACTCGTAACGTGTACACAAAATTCACACAATAGCTGGATTTAGAAGGTTACTTACTCGAATTGCAAAAACTTTCTTCTACCACCGTACTAATAACTAATGATATTTCTATTAATTAAAACACCCACCACCGAGCACGGACAAATCCCTCATTTGTCACACAAAATGTCTATCCTAAATCGAGCCTAAGACCATCGCTCTTAAGGCTGGGCCGTTAGGAAATAGGGTACAGTAATAGCCGATGTGTCTAATCTAGAAAAGAAAACTGTACATCATCTTTTTCTTTACGCTATATGATTTATTAGGCGTCGAAGGATTAGATATATTCATATCATAATATTAGTTTTATGTATGTCGGGTATTAACACGAGTTACGGGTTATTGGTTACTAATTTACCTAATATTGTTGGATTCAACTCATTAATGGTCTACTACAGAGCACGAATATCTTCTTATAATTGAAAATCCCTTGACTATACTTCACCCTATTGATCCACGGATTAGAAGGGTTATATAGTAGTCAACCAAAATGTCAAAAGGTTTTTATACTGTTCGTAGGCCTTCCGACTTAATTTAACGACTTTTTAATGATAACAGCCGGAACTGAGTGCTTCACTTATTCGAAGCAAGGAAACTCAAGAAATTATCCTACGTAAAACATCAAAATACCAGTCATGTTCGCTGTTGCTTAACTTAATTGATAACTTAAAACCGATAAAAGCCGAGTTATAAATTGAATGTCTTTTATTTCGTTCAGGTGGTGCGTATGTTCGTCTTGGTGGTAATGGTATTCGCACTCTGCTGGCTGCCGTATCATGCGTACTTTGTGTTGGTGTACCACCATCAGTCCTTGGCATCCGCACCATTCGCCCAACACATCTATCTCAGCTTCTACTGGCTCGCAATGGCCAATTCAATGTTCAATCCTTTAATTTACTACTGGATGAGTAACAAGTAAGTAATATTTCTCTATTTAACATTTTCTGACGTAAGTAATTTTATTTGTCTAAGAATGAAATAATAGTGGAAAAACTTCGCCATGCTTGCTTTGATTTTATTCTACTAAGTTATACCTTCTAATATATGTATAAAACCGCGAAAGAAGATTACTTCGAATCGAGACATTCAAATTTCGTATTTGAATAGAATCCTCGCAGGATATAGGGGGACATAAAGCAGCAACTGGATTGGAACTTATTTCAATCGAGTGTGCCCTTGGAAATGATTAAACGTATTGTTCGAGCCACCCTTTTTCCAACAATACATCCGGATATGACTGAAATGTCTATTACGATTAAATTACTTCTAATTCTAGAGTTAGTTGAATAAAACGCACGTGTTTAGTTTAAATATAAATTTATCGTGGGTTTCCAGAAAATTTCAGAACCCTCGTTCAGGGTCGCTTTTCGTTTAGAAAGGTAATTTGTGTACCTATGGATTTGTTTCCTTAGGAACTTACAAATATAAAATTAATCGCAATACGTTTTTTTATTTACAACAAAATTTCATGATATTTTTATAATAACTAATTGTTTATTTTCAATCACAAAAAATGTTACAAACAACTATTCGTCTAGGATTCAATTACTAATCCAGGGCATTAAGCTGTGGTATTTATGGAAGATGAAGTTAACAGAAAATCTAGTCAACCTTAATGACCGTTAAATACGTTTGTTAAATATACATATACTTAATATTAAAATGGCGTATAGCAGAAATTCCATTTCTTGAAATAAAACTGATTGTCATAAATAAATTCCAAATCTGAATATAGAATTTCAGGAAATCTCCATCACACGGAGTGTCAGAATTCAATGACTAACAGAGTTAATTATCAGCTTATGTAAACAAATTTATTAAACCAGCGAGCTAGCGGATTAATTTGAATGAAATTTAACATAACAACGTAATTCATGTAAAAGTAATTGTCTAAATTTATCACGATTACTGGTATTAGGTATTTCCATATTAATACATAAAAGGAAAAAAATTGCACCTTTTTTTTAATAATGTACACACTTGAGTTTTATTATATATACCTAGGTAAAGTTTACATGAAGCTGAAGACAGAAAGCGTAGTTTTAAATTTAATTATGTGTTGCATCTATTAGAAAATTTTACATCAATCAATCAATCAATCAATCAATCAATATTCTACCATCGCCCCACCTATTTCTGCCATATAATAATTGCCTTTTCGCAATTGTGTTCCGGTTCTGAAGAGTGCTCTTACCGCTTACACTTATACAAAGAGCGATCATCTGTCCCCAGGGGCACCAACGCATGTGGCCAGCTTCAAGTGGAACAAATTAAAAACGATTTAAAATACTCAATAATAATACTAACTTACAATAACAGTGCTAACGTTCACAGTTCTTTTACAATCGAATTATAACAAACTAATATTTTTAATAACACCGATAACTAACATGATTTATTAATTAATTGGAATATTATTACTAATATCTACGTGTGGCAAGAAATAGTGGAACTGTAAGCTCATTTTCTACCTTCATCCAATAAAAAAAGAAACAGACCATTTTAAAACGTCAATGTAAAATTGCTCTTTAGCTAATAATTGATTGACGGTCTAATTTCCACTGCAGATTTGGTTATTAATAACGAGGATTACACACATATTAATATCACTAAGTTAATTAAACGAATTGTATTTTTAATTTTAAATTAAATATTTGTTATAAGAACCACATTGGGCTAAAATTTTTATCTATTATTTTATTATTGCCTTACATACAAACTTACGAATCATATTTTACTACAATCATCCTACAGAATTCAAATGATAGTTTGTTTGCAGGTTCCGAATATACTTCCGGCTCGTCCTTTGCTGGTGTCGGTCTACCAAAACCGCGACTCCGGATGATTTGCGAAAACAGTTTGAAATGAACAAGTCGTATTCAGGTAAGACTTTTAGATTTGGCAATACAGAATGTTTTTAACACGCTTCGTTTGCAACATCGCAGTAATAAACAGGGTTTATTACACTCGGTCGTTAACTGGTTAGTGATGTCCTTGGTAATGTTTTTATTTGAGTAGGCGATAGAAAACACTTCCCATATAATTCAATCGGCCCCTACAAAATCATATAAAGAGAAATTGTTTTTTTAACTCTTTTAATATTAGAAGCCTTTTTTCTTCGAGTATTTATTTTTAATTGTATATTCTGAGTCATCGATAGAAAGTGCTAGTGCTAGAATTTGTAGCATAGATATTTCTATTTTAAGGACAATTTCCGTTGTACATTTTCCATTGCCTTGTCGTACTCCTTTAATTAATTTGTGTTAATGGTACGTAACAAATACAAAAACAAACTGTCTTGTATTAGCCATAATTAAGACGCTATTTATATTAAATTATGCTGTCTTCTTTCATGACTATGTTCCCTGAAACGTGATCAATAGAATGAAAGTTAAGATCGCGTTTAAAAATATCAGTGACATTTCGTGAGAAAAAGACATAAGATTTCAAGAAACGTTTCTGGTAGCGAGGATATTAGGCCCGTTAAAAGAAACAAAACGTTGTAACCTTATCATCATGCAAGGTTCGTCGATTTGAGTGGTAGAAAATCCAGTAGCCTTCAAAATTTCATTTTATATAATTAGTGTACAAACAAGCCAAAAATTTCATCGTGGGTTTTAGAAGGATATCAGACGCTAGTCAGGTGGACAAAATCTTCTGCTTCGTGCAGATACTGTCGAAATTTAACGGAGTTGTGTAGAGTCTGGTATCCTCTAACAGAACGCATCTGACATATTAACAAAACCTAAGCAGGAAAGGTTTGGTCGGATTCAAGCTTAGACTATGTCGGATTCAAGGATGTTTAGACCGCCTTTCACCCTGAATAACAAAGATCTTATATAATTGCCACATTCATTCCAATTAGCAGGGAATTTTGTGAATTTCGGCAACTTATGTCAGTCCCTTTTATGTTAGCAACGCTCATTAAAAACAAAAAGCGACAAAGTTTCTGCGGTAAACAAAACACCGGAGACGTGTTCGAGTTAAAATTCCTTACTTGAAACGGCGCTTAAATTTTGTACCCTCAGAGAATTAAAAATGTAGGTACTTTAGATATGTAATTACGCGTGTGCATGTGAGCATATTAGCATTTACATGTAATTAGATTAACATTTACATCTAAGAGGTCTTTTATCAAATTGTTTTATTTAAGGATCAAAAACATATTTAACGCGTATCCATAATATTCCAAATGCCACAATATATATAAACATTATAGTCCTATCGTGTAGTATATAAAATAATGGAAAAGATGAATTTAGGTTAGGATGAGAAGAGAAGTAAAAGAGATGACAATAAAGAAGATCCGAAGGAGTGAAATATGGATTTTACAAAAAGCGATAACCGATTAGCGGGGCTCTCTCGAAGTGAAATTAAGTGAAGTAAAATTGTGAAGTCAGACCTAGAGAAAAAGGCACTTCATTAAATATAATAATATAAAATAATGTTGGGGTACGAAGCTTGCAATAACTTGAGTGAAGAACTGGTAAGTTCGTGTATTCCTTCAATGTCGTTACAATAAAAGGCTAAGTTGAATTGTATATGTACAATCGTTGCGGTAGTCTAATGTCGAATGGCAAATTAACGTTTGCTGTAGACGGCGACTTATTTTTTTTTATTTAATAATTCATGTACACACATTTTATATTAGAAATATATACAATAAATGTTGTACATAGGTATTGCTTATTCCTAAAAGAAATCTCTTCCAGCAGACCTTGGAATGGAAACGTGGTAAAGGAAGCATTTAGTGTGCACATTGCTCATAAATAATATAAATATATATTTAATCAATACCATATATACATGGAAAATAATATAGTGAAACAATATACAATATTATACTTCATCATAATTAACATCATATCATATATTTCCTGCGTGTAGAAACAGAACAGAACAAACAGAAATAGAACAGCAATAAAAAGGTTGTACATTCTATTCTATCATTGCTTGCTAGGCGATGCTTCTTTGTTAAACACTTTAATTTAGGTAAATCATACACTGTAATGGAGTTTCGCGGTGAAAAGTACCCTACAAAAATCATTACATATGTACACTCCGTTATGCCATGAAAGGAAAAACAACCGAACACATTTTAGCATTTATAATATTAGTATAGATAACTGGAGGATGTTTTGTTGTGTTACAAAAACGAAACAGGGTGACTTAGAATTTAATCTCCTCGGAGTCGTTTATCAAACAATGAATTATCAGCAAACTGATTATCAGTGAATCTTTGGGTTGGATTTTACGTTAAAATATACAATAACAAGTAACTATCTCATTATAAATATCCAACATTTTCGTTGAAATATGTAAAATTTTACGGTCACCAAATATTAAGGATTAAGGATCACAGTAGCTCAGATATAGTCAGCGAAATATTTTTTATTTTGCTGACTACAATTTGAATTTTACAATCGAATTCAATTCGTAATCGAACAAGATTGCGAAGCACTGGTTTAGATTAATAACCTTTACCACCATATACTAGTTATACTCAAATTTAAAATCATTTAATCACTCTTAAGTTTAGAATAATAACGCTTAAAACTGGAATAGTAATTTGTACGTAATTTGTAACTATTTCAAGTAAGCCTTTAAAAGTTGCCTTGGTAAAATGAAAGTGTGCCATAATATCTGGAAAAACACATTAAGGTTTTCTTTTTTTTTCGTTTACTTCACTTGAGTACATGTGGTCTATTATACACGATATTATAAGAATGCGTCCATGTTTTTTAAGCTTGAGTTTAGACCAACATGACATGAAAAAACGATCCGTCTTAGCCATTGTGGGCTTATGTTCTTAAGTGCGTATTTTTTCTTATTCTACCGCCACTTCAGGAAGGTACTAAGTCATAGATCAAAAGAAATAGCGATTAAAGGTAATTAAGTGTACTGAGTCATCTAGGTTCTTTAATAGATGAATCCTAAATTAGTCCTAAATAATTGAGTTATATCAAAACCTAAGTTCTTTATAAAATATAAACAGGAAAAATGAATCTTATAGATTAGTATAGTAGAAGAGTAGTAGGCAGCAATCATATTAATATTAGAGACAATTTATATTGTACAATTTTGTATGACATTAACACGATAAGAAGATAAGGCTTCTAAATCTACGTAATGTATGTCTAAAATAACAGCCATTCTTTGAACATTATTTTACACATCAATCATTTTCCATCTATAATTACGGCGTCCCTTTTCATGCAATCAATCACTTGTAGTAACTGTACACGTAGTACACAAATGACATGAAGAAATGTTTATGTCTATAGGGTTTCCGACTGTCCCAATTTGAGATATTAACGTTGTAAATGTATAAGTATAATCTATAACAGTAACGTTAAAGCATCTAATTTTAACAATAAATATATTAAAATCACTAACAGATAAGGTAAATTCCCATTTTCAGCTATACGTTGTAAAAACGATGCAGTAAAAACCAATGGTTCTAATTCATATACTTAACTTCTACTTTTGAAGTGAAACCGTCAACTTTATATGAATGTAATACCATATTATTTACTTGCATGGCATCACAAAGTTTTTTAACGTCTTTATGAAATTAGCTATTATTGGCATACTGAAATACATACGTCCGTATTAAGTTACGGCGGGAATGTGGATATTAAGTAACAAGTTTAGCAACAAAGTACACTTCTTCTGAATTAAGTCCATAGCAAGTTTGCCGTCGTAGCAAGTAATTTTAGATTGACAAGCTAGATGATCCTGGTAACCATATCATTCCTCTTCTCATCGTGATTTAGAAAATAAAGAAAGAAAAAGAAATGATTATACGACAATACTAATGTACACTTCAGCCATAGGTGTAGGTGAAGATATTTCTATAGTATAATTTTATCTTTGCAGATAGATTTTTGTGTTGTTTCGATCTATTGCCTGCTCTGCAGTGTTTTTCCGTAAAAGAGTGAAGTACTCAACTGATTCTGCAATTTCTACAAAAGAATACCTGCAGCGCTGGTTTTATTCTTTAACATTCATTTAACTCGCTCTTGGTCTCTCGCTGGCTATGACCAAGTGAATCGGTATCCTAATTATATAGCACATTGAAGAACTATTAACAAAGATAAAATTCAATATTATTGTCTGGGCAGAAGTTTTTGGTAGGAGTTACAACGAGAGAGGTATATTATTACCCGTGAATTGTGAATACGCTCGATTGATACAATATTCCGAATTGGAACAAAAAACACTACGGAGCCATCCATATATTACGTCACACAAATTTCATGATTTTTGACCCATCCCCTCCCCAAGTTTTTGTCACAGCGTATATTGCAATTTTATAACTAGAAATTATGAAGCAGCCGTTCCAAAATTAGTTGTATCATCATTGTAATATTATCATTATTATATATATTATTGTACTTATTCATCAATAGGTAGTTCACATTTTGTTTTAATACTTAGATAAAATGTTTTGAAATATGACGTCACGAAATTCAGGAATTAAATAAAATCCTTTCGCCCCGTGTCACATTCGTTATAATTAACATGTGAATTTATGGATGGCCCCAAATTCCCATTCTACAAGTGACCCAAGTTCAACAGTTCGATATTAATGGGTTGCTAATTGATTATCGATTTTATTATGATGAGGATCTATGGGTTGCCCTAAAACACTTTAACCTATAATTTGGCGAAAAAATACTTGTCAAAGTTTCTGTTTTTTCATTTGAATTTCTATCGGCACTCTATAGCACCGGGAATGTTTTATTAATTATCAATTAATGCAATATTCAAATCTATCCAGTCTTTTCATTAGAATTTAATCTTGCTTAGAAATAAGGCTGAACTTTATATTCTCCCACCCAATAAATGTTGTGAAAAGACTTCGAGCTCTTTGATTGCAAAGTGCTTAGAACGTTTGAAAAAGATTTTTCTTTTACTGACTTTTTCTTAAGCTACTTCATTTACTATTTTGATGAACGGAAATACCATTTTGTAATTTGTAAAGTATGAAGTGGCTTGTACATAATCTTTTGTAACCGTCAAATTCGATAGGACTTCTGTTGTATAAAATCAATCAAAGAAGCTTGAAGACTCAAATCAAAATGATTATAAATCTTAATACTTTGTTTGCACTAGATCATCTAAAATTTATGTTATAATAATAACAGGGAAAGAAACTTTGGTTTCTAAAACAAAACGTACAGTTAATACAGATTGATTTGCCAAAAGTAATTAAAGCGGAACCAACATTAGAATTGTTTGTTCTAATGCCCTTTGTCATATTCATCCACTGCCCTTACCCTTATTAGCTTTGTTTTCACATAACACATATCAGCTACGATGGTACAAACATATATTATATGGAAGAGGTGACTATTTAACCTATTAATCTGTGTTGAAAATCTTGCAACCAACAACCTTGGTGCTACAGACCGTAGCGATTTTCAAAAAGAGCGTAAGGTTAGCTCTTACCACAACCGTTAGTCAGCAGAATTCAGTGGAGCTTAGCTCGAACCCAAATATAGAATGAGCTTCTCAAACTAATTAGGAGGTTTGTGACCTTAATTGATATGTCATTTCGTTTAGAAGAACTTCAAAATTGCTTATCGTAATTAGATAAATTAACTATTGTTAGAAGCGTCTCAGTTATGAGAAGAATTCCGTGCCCTGTAGTGTACCATCAATCGTCATTTAAAAAGCAAATAACGTTACATTAATTTCAATAGGACGATTTGTAGAGGACATAAAGTAATAAAGAACAAAATAAAAGATAACTACCTAAACGTATACTTAGTTTATAAAAATAGGCAAAGAAGTAGGTACTATTTCCCCAACTTCCTAGCGCAATGCAAACAGTACAACGTGACATTTAATTAAGGAAACAAGATACTCCACGTAGGCGACAGAATTTATACTTCTCTTTTACGAATTTAAGTGCAAATCTCAATGGGTGATGCTTACGGATTGCAAATCTAGGACAAATTTGTTGGAGTTATCTCCAACATAATATTTAAGTTAAAATAATTTCATTTCAATATTTACAAATTTATCTTCTGCTGATATATATTACTAAACATTTTAGTATCCACATCGCTGATTGTAAAAATTATTACGTCCATTTTTATATTTTGCTTATCAGACTGCATATACTATTTTATAATTTATCTTTACCGTTTATATAACTTGATACGATAATTTCAGGTACCACAATTTACGGAACTCGCTTAAAACTGAAGTAATTTGCGGTGCAGTAGCCTAGATAGGTGCGAACAATATTTCTTCACTGTAAAATGTGTTCTCAAACCTTTTTTTTTTCGACCGACAAATAATTAACTAATATCGTGTTAATAAGACGAATGAAAGTTTTTAATGAACTACAGTAAGAGATTATTTTAATTTAAAATAACGAGAAAACTTATATAAGTTAAATTAGGAAACGACTGCATGTTTAACGGTAAATTCGGTAAATCGTGTCCTAGTGCAAGCTGAAAGGGCGTATTATCGAACACTTTGAGAAACACAGCAATAATTAAGCCTCCAACACGGAAGTTGGCAATTTTGTTCGTGTTGCATGTTTTATGTTTAACATTTTTGCTTTGCTCTCTAAAAGACGAAGAACATCAGGGCCACGCGAGCTCTGAAAAATTGTCTGCGCCCAAGACTCCCGTACATTTTATTAAAATTTCGTACATTAGTTACACATGCAAGTAGTAAATTAGGTTACACAAAGCCTGTACTTTCGTAACGGTGGTATGATTAGCATAATCATTCATCACACTCAACAGAATAAAACACACATTAGCTAATAGCTACGGAGAGTGAAAAAATTCGAGAAAGTTACATAAGAACCATGTTCGTTTATAAGTTCTTGCAGAGGTTACAGCATGAACAGCTGTAACTGGTAAGAAATGGTTAATTCTAGCGGGTTGTCTTTTTATAAAAAACTATCTAATATAAAATATATGAAATAATTTAAATGATATAGGCGCTCTCTGTCGAAAATTGGTCGTATCAACTTAGAAATCTTCGTGGGCTCATGCACAACAACTTTGCTAAAGATCATCATATGATTAAATGTATCGTTTACGATTCTATAGAGGACATACAGACAAACATTCATTTTTATTATAATAATTAATTGATTTTGTTACAGCTAGCCAACGACACTATGCGTCGTCGTTCAGTCGCCCCTGACATTCGCAAAAACGGTGCAACATTTCCCGTTCGCTGCCTCCGAATGGTATGTATGTTATGTTTATATCCAGTACATATTTTGACGATGTTGTATGAAATTTAACTGTAATTTTAGGAGAAAGTTTAACTATTTGATGTTCAGTTAGATTAGATAATAAGCTTGTTTTTATTTATCTACCCACTTTTTTTTTCCATTTCATACACAATTTTATGAAACTTGGACAAGATTTATCAATTATACTTTAAATAGTAAGATGTGAATTATCTTGTACATTTTCTACAAGTGAACATATTTATATGGTATTCGGAAATCTCGAAGTTAAATTAGTATACAGTAGTAACTTTACAAACAATAACTCTCTTATTCACAAACAATACTCCAGGTCTACCAGAGCTAGTGAATACGTCGTAATTACAGCCATTTCATCAACAATATTTGAGTGATATCCACCACAATGGTTTTGTTATTGAATTAATTAATTTGCATTTCAATATACTCTTTGAGCAACTGAGCTTGTAGCAAAGTGATACTTGAGGGTTGTTTATGAAATGAATAGCTTAAAATGAAGAGCGCACTGATAATTAGCTTTCTTTCGATATAGTTCTTGATGATAGAAAATTAATATTGCCCTTTTTTTCGTAATATGATATGAAATTAATTTCAGAAAATCTAAATGTACAAATTTCCAAGTCCCCCACAATCTCCCAGCACTTGAACATCGTGCGTTATAAGTACTTTTGAGTGATGAAAAATATATGCAAAGCGCTGTCCCTTTCTCACTGCTCTTTTGTTGCTGCTTCTTTCTCCCTTTCCTGCCACGTTATATGGGAGCATGGCATTTATCACCGTCGTATAACTTGTTCTTTTATAACTTTGCATTCTGTCCTTAACTACGTTGTTTGTCAGAGGGTTTCCCTGGCTTATTTCCAAAAACAATGCGAATTTAATTCGATTTCCAACCCACATATCCGTAACAATTAAAACCTCAAATCCAAATTGTTACGCTCGACCGTCAGGCGCGGGTTGTCCATTGTTTACTTATTTGCAGTAATCAATGGAAGTAACTTTTATATTGCGGAAAATTGTATGTGCCTAAGAAGTTAATTTGTAAACAATCATCTTTTTCAAAATTACTGATGGGGAAAACTTAAATGTGTTAATAAGTATCGATTAAGTTGCGATTACCTTAATAGATTTGAGAGAAAATATGTAGAATTTATGAGTATAATAGTAAAATATATTGTGAAGTGATATGTTCTTGTAAAAACTTATCGTACACTAAATAAATAGGTAATATAAAGATTGTCTTTGTTGTAATGAAAGCAAAGTTATTTTTGTCATTTTTCTAACCTAACCTTTAACGTAAATGAAACTTATATTGCAAAAAATGCTTTAATACAAGACGATGTTGCACTCAATTTTGCTAATTACTCTTAGGAGCCCTTGACCTACTCCACTACGTTGTTTAAAAGTAGCGAAGCATATTAATGAAGCATTAATTTCTGAAATTGGTATTAGGGAATATTTAGAAACTAAACTCGTAGGCACTAAAATTGTCCCGAACTAATATGATGAATAGCTTAGATTAAGCCTTTAGTGATCAAAATTAAGTAGATAAGGTCGGCTTCACAGATACATTTATTAACAAAGTTAGTTAGTCATAAGTTTGTTAGCTGTATATTTATATCATAGGTATTATGCTTTATGTATTTTATAAAGAGTAAATAATTAGGTGTATTTCACAGTTACATTTCAGAATAATCGTTTATTATATATATGTATGTACTAAGTTATTTTTTGAGTCAAAAGGTGATGAACGAACCCGTCTGACTATCTAATGGTACTTAAATGAACACCAAAATTACGCCATAATTTTGAAGGTATCACAGCCACGCTGCTGGCTTAGAACACGAGGAAAGGGCCTTTTAATTTGATGTTACATTTCATTTAATTTTACATCGCTAGCTAATAGTACTAAAATGGAGAC
>DWPA01003173.1:0-14491 GCA_018251375.1 Calpodes ethlius
TTGATAGATAGATAGAAAGATCGTAGGAGAACGAACGGTTTAGTTTCGAATCCCTCGGCTCCGTGTAACGTTGGGATATAACTATAAAGTCAATTTCCCACATAGAGTAACAAGTTCACTAACAAAGTTCCACAGTATTTAAACTTTAAACGTGACTCATCTCGTGCATTTGACGGGGGATGATAGTAACTTACAACTTGAACAGATAAAATTTTCTAATGTACCAACCCAACTGTTGTTGAAAATAGTGACATCTATGCAACAACTTATTAGTATTTTTGTTTGTTTGTCTGCTCGTTTGATTAATGGTTTAAAAATAAAAACACGCTTTCACACATACATATTGTGAAATTTCCTTCTGGAGTCAACCCTAAGTGCAGTATCAGATTATACTTATTATAAAGATATATTGTCATATAAGGAATGTTTCAAATTAAAATTTCATTAACAAACATACTAATATTTTATTACAAGTTAAAGTTAAAATCCTTTAAAAACATTGCAATATATAAAATTTATGTAAGTGTTCTGAGTCGTTCAAAATGTTTTTTTAAATTGTCACTAATTTTGAATCTGCATTCGAATGCCAATCGATAATAAAATTAAAGGTTATAAAAGTAATAACAGCTGAACGGACAGACATTAAAGGTTGTTTCTTTTATTGACATGGAAGCATCAATTGCACATGCGCGTGCGCACCTGTCAATCGCCATTACAGGCAATGGGTATCGATACCCATTACGTTTAGACAACAATTTAATACATACATCTCACACAATGGATCTGCGTTACGAATAGCATTGACATAATTGAATAACAAACAAGCGGAATTGAACCTGGAACTCCGGTTGGTAAACAGCCGTACTAATATTAGGATTCTATGATATAATTTTAAAGTTATAGATGTGTTTATCAGCAATGCTTAATTTTAAATAGGATGTTTAAGTGTTTACTATGATTTGAACGTGAAATAGAGCATTCAAAGTTTGAAACAACTTTGTAGAAGAACTCGGTCATTGAAATTTGTATCTATAGAAGAACCATTCTATCGGCAAATTAAAACCAGCCTAGTGCATGTTTCTCGCGATTTGTAGCATTTCCTAGTTGTAATGATCGTCTATTTCTCATCAACTTGCGATTCCTGTCTGTGATATTCTCCTTCTCAATTTTATCTGGGAACCAGAGAGAGAGAGGGGAGAATTGAGTGCCACCAATTTTGGCACTTTCAAGTGTAATATTTCGCGAACGGATTCCTAAATCAAAAAATGTTCTATGCAAACTCATGTCAAGATTACCAGTTTTTTTTCAGAAACATGTCTGATAAACAGGGTGTTTGTATGGAGTCAACCAAAAATGGAATCCCTTCTGAATCATTGTCAATAGATTTACTGCCATTCCATACTTCTTGCTTGTTCATTAAATTAAATTGGAACTCAAAAATTTCTCTTACCGCCATTTTGTTTCGCAAAAACAAACATCCTGTAGCTTGTTAATGATATTGTTGAAAAGATGAATCATTCAGAATATTGCGTATTTAGTCACTGAGTACATATCATTAATAATTATTTAGTTATGGTTCCTTTCCGAACGCAATACTCTTATTGCTGCACACCAGGTTTTTGTATCCTGGGTGACATGGACAACAAACGCAGAAAAGAACATACACACAGACCGAGAACAGAAATTTAAACACATCATTCGAATATCTGCTTCGCTCGGAATCGAACCCCGTAACGGTGGATCGTAACCATTGCACCATCATTGTTATGTAATATAACAGGTTATATTAATAGACATTATTTTTTTATTCATCGGATCGGATTTTACTGTCTGCAAATAGGAAAATATTAATATACATATAAAATTATCATAAAGCAACACGACAGAAAGGTGTAAATAAAAAACAATAAAAACACTAGACACTGGCAGGTATTCTGTGCACAAAAAAAAAAAACTTAAATGAACTGCCAATTTGTAGAATATAAATGAGTCAACGTTTCAACACTATCCACAGAGTAGGACCACCGGTTAATTCCGCGAAGTGTGACGAATGTACCTGCTGGAACACCTACTGTGTGTTCGCTAAGAACTTGTTGAGACGATGTCTTAATCACACCACTCGTTAGGGCAACGGCACACGACACCGGCTAACGTAATTTTTAACGCTGAGTTTTATCTACTTAACGAACTAGTTTTAGCTGGATAAAACTTGCGGAAGGTAGGTTTTCTGCTAATCTAAGTGTTTTCAGTTTTAAATGTAGAATTTTTTCAACTTAATAAGTATCTATTTGATGTGTCTCATAGTTTTAAACTAGTGTTTTGGCATAACATTTGAATACCTATTCTGTTATAACCTTAAAAAGTTATCCCTACTGACAGAATTATATATTTTTTTATTTTGATTAACAGACTTAGCATTGGTAATATTTTTTAAATATTTTTCATTATTAATTGGTGTTCTTTTAACAAAAACATTGACGTAAATTTCCGTAACATGAACATTTCAAGAAATTGAAATATATCTTTTGTAATTAATTACATAAACTAATAAGTATTTAAATGAATAATTTAAAATCATAGATACTTGCGTGAAATATCTCAATCAAATTGTATAAATTATATTGACAAACTGCTTACAAATATTATATTGAGAAACTATTTTAATTTATTTAAATACAACCTTGTGTGCCGTTTCCCTAACCACTAATGTCTCAATTAGACCCTCCACGACGTAGGTATATCTCAGTCCTAGTGCGGTAGGTAGATCTTCAATCAGCTCCAATTATTGGCAATAAATTCAATACCTACAATTAATATGCTATCGTCTACCTATGATGTAGGATTCTTATCGTATCCGATTACAAGGAACTTCGCTAGACTGTTAATTTTGCGGTGAGATCATTTACATAACAAATTGATGATTATTTTGCCAATTTAAATTTCTGTTACATTATACGTCCATCTTCAAAGATAATCAAAAACAGATGTAGATAGTATTATAGTATATAGTGCAAGAAAGCGTTAGATATTAGATCTATAATAGGTAATGCAGTAAAGATGAAGGGTTTGTTTTTTCATTTATTTAAGCGATTTAATCTCTGGGCTTTTTAGTAGGATTTGAATATCATTTTCTGCGTATGATAATCTAATTCTTGAGTTAGTTTATAGGTTATATCCGTGAGCTATAGGTATTTTAGATGCGTCTAAAATTCATCATATATTTATAATATTATCGTTTTTGCGTGAATTATTTCACATCTTCAACACCAACTATTTAGCTGGTATAGGAGGGGACATTTGAGTCTTAACAAAATTAGTAAGTTCTATAAAACTTATCTGTATAATACATGACTTGACAGATGTCACAATGACAGCATTCCAGCTTAGTATACAACAATTAATTCGCAGGATAAACTAATGTAAGTTTGGTAAAATTATTTTTATGAAAGCATTTTTCTTTATTCTATTACGATTCCGTATGCTAGTTCAATTCTGTGAAGCGCGGGTTCCCAGCTTCGATTCCCAGCCGGAGTAACTATTTACGTGACCGATAGATGTTTTTTCTCGCATCATGGGTATTTATGGTATCCATGTTCCCTGGACGGAAATTATAGCTCTATTGTGTAACGATTTAAACGATAACACGGTGTGTTATTTTAATGTAGCTATACGTTTCAATTCGACTGCAGTGACAACAGAAAGTGTATGAAAACGAACGTACTGCACACGGTGTTCGTAGTCATACGTCGAACGGGTCATAAAAACTGACCGCGTAGTCGCAGTGTGAACGTACTAAGCGTTTAATTTACTTTTTACTCACTCCGTAGTTACTCACAAGCGATATTACTCGTTTCCATTAGCTTAATATTGCAACGATATTATCATTAATATGCGTCTATTGTCTATTCGTAATGTTGATGTAAGCTATTCAAGACGAGGAATGTTGAGGCGTTACTTATTGTTGAAGACGTGCTTAAAAACTTGAGGATGACTTTTGAAATGGATAGTGTCATAGTCATTTAGTAGTTGTTTTGCAAAGGGTCGTCGGTTTGATTCCTGGCGGGATTTGTAATTTATTGGCGATATATATTTTTGTGTCTTATTTATTTGAAATATTAATATTGTACGGTGTTTAAACTAGTAAGAATTCAAAGTGTAAAATGTATTCGTATATTTATATAATATTAAATATCTATTTATTAAAAAAATATAACTAGTTATTATATAATATAGAGTTATTATTCGATTTATAAAATTGATTTGAGAGTCATATCTTTCTTTTATGTTTTCTTTTCTTTTCTTCCATTTTATATTGATTACCGAGGGCGTTGATGACCTCTTACCATCGTTGCATAAAAAGTAAGTGGTAGCGCTCATTTGTTTAGGTTAGAAACAAGATCATATTCGCAAGGACAGTTACCTAGCTAGTATATTAATTTGTGGTCAAATCAGTAACTTGTATTATATAATACAATGATAACATCATGTGGTCTGACTGCACAGAAACGATTGATAACATTCAAAATAACAATAACATTTTGACCATTAGGAGAACAAACTAATAACAATAACAAAACTACCAATTAAACACGATGTCAATACAATATAGTGCTTTCAAGAATCTCTTCATAATGGATGGCGAAATAATTTGATAGAAATAACTTACCTAAGTCTTCGTTAAATTTCAATCCCTTTAAATGTACAAGGTATGACTCACAACTTCGATAGATACACGGTTATCGTAAAACCCATGCAACGATCATATTTCGCGAGCTTAGAACAATGCGCCTACATTCCGAGAGAGAGAGTGCTCGATTGTGAGAAATAGACAAAAACACTAAAAGCAAGATGACTAATGGATTCCCGACTAATCTCAAAATTACGGCTCCTAACAGACATTTCACGACTCCACAGCCTTTAGATATAATGAGAAGTACAAAGAGAAAGCTCGAATCAATGTTAGCATTACACTTACTTACGAAATTTAACCCGTAAACCGTTACTTAACAGTTTCCAAAATTACGAGCAAAAGAGCAAATAGGAGCGCAAGAGTTGCTTTTACAGTCGGATCGTAAAAAGTTTGTGATGTGAAGATAATTCTCATTGTAGTTGCCACGGCTTCATTAGGGCCCGCATATGTCAAATATTTACCAAGACAGATAAGACCCAACTTGTTTATTCATTACCATTTTTAGAACAAAACTTCGAAGCGTTCCGAGCGATAAGATATTCGTCGTTAATTTATCATTCCCGTGGGGTCTTAACGTCCCCGAATACAATAGAAATGTGTAAATATTGTGAGCGTTCCTACTTAATCATCGGCCCTGGAATAGTTCCAGTGATTAAACAGAGAGATAAGCACATTTAAATCGCGGGTAGATGAAAGATTTTTGAGCTGTCTACGAATAAATGCTTTTAAAAGCACCTTATCTTTATCATTTGATTTTTATAGATTAAATGGAATGGATGTAACAGTAAAAAATTGGTATTCTCATCCAAATTCCATTAGTTTAGAAGAGATTAACTTAAAATACAAGTTCTACTATTTATGCAATTACTCATTCACCTAGTTTAATGTTTTGTGTATATAAAGAAGAACAGATAAGAACGGGACACTCATATCAACAAGAACAAAATAATGATAATACAGATAAGGGACTTACTGGTTCCGTGTCGCAAGTCTCCAAATCAGAAATGGGGTCGTCCCCACAGTAGTAATCGGCTTGCAGGAACGGTGGTCTCGGGGGAGGCGGCAGTAGGAACTCTGGAGGCGGTCCAAGACAGTCACACTCCGTCAAGTCTGTGGGTTCTAACTCCCACATCTCGTACTCTAACTTAACACTATTCACAACCTCACTATAATCACTAACACTCGAATAATCACTAGTATCACGTTTGACGCGCGTCACTTCATCTGAAGTCCTGAGTTTTATCAGATTGGCTATGTATAGTTCGTCGTCGACGTCGCTCCATACGTTTTTCCTGATTTCCTCGTTCTCATCGCTAACTTCAGTTATGTCTACAGAATCACGGTCAGGCGCTATAAAAGGATCCTCTTCGTTTTGTGTTTCAGGATTCGATATATCATTGATATCGCCCGTAATTTTCTTATCATTTTGGTCCACGAACTCTTCAATCTCAGCCGTGCTCAAATCCTTATCTTGGGAGTGTTTCTTCGAATTGAACTTTTTATACAATGCATTCTGGAATGTCCAAACAGCGTACGACGACGCTTTAGTTGGACTTTCAGTGTATCTTTCGGCCATACGCAGCGTTCTCTTTCAATGTTATCTGTAACAATAAACGTTTAATATTACTTTAAATTCCCACTTATCACTGCAGCAAATCGCATCAATACATCCATCGCTACGCCAACCAATTTAGTTTCTGACGGCAGGCGTATCGATTCTCTGCTGGTATCGAACCACTTATTATTTAATAGAAGAGCTAACACCTCATTTTGTATAACAAAGACGCCGCAATTAGAGACTGCCATGTCTGAGAGCACAATGGGTGCGGAACCAGTATCGATATCATCAGGGCTCCGTCCGGTGCTTATTTTAATTTATTTTTTATCGCAACGAATTGAACGGATGGGTTTCTAGCTATGCACTCGGTTAGCTCGCTCCTATCGTGATGGTGTCAGAGCAGCGCTGCCTCAAGATTGAAGTTCTACGTTTCCTGATATTTAATTTGATGTTCTGACTTTTACCGAAGTGTCTACCTGATTGACTGGGCTGTTTGAATTCAATTTGCGACGGAGCGCTTATTTTTTCATTTCCTTTTTAATTTAGCGATTGGTTCTAAGTGTTTTAAGATTTTATCTAACAACTTAAAAGCGGTCGTTTATTTTTTATAGGATCGATAAGTAACGCGAGTATCATAATGCAATCGTAATCAATCATTCAATCGTTAACTAATAGCTTCAAATATTTCCTAGTAATCGTGAGTAAATCATTGAATAGAGGTTCTTTTTCATTGAATAGAATTGTAGAGTCAAAGCGAAATATCTATCCAATTGAACTAAAATGGACCACTTATAGTGTGCATATTATTTGAACGTAATCGCACAGAAAAGTCGAGAATATTCGCTACGATTTTCACTCGGGGATAAAAGGTTTTCGATTAAGATACGCTATGGGTATGCAATTATGTATGCGTAAGATGTTTCTCGGGTGCCTAGAGATTGTGGAGTCAAGGGTCAACATCAGACATCACGTGGCCAGTTCGGTCTGAATACATTGAAATGTTTGCCGCAGAAAGTAGTTTCCAACGGATAGATTATTCTCGCAGATATCAACGCCTTTAATGTATTAAAATAAGATTTGTGTGCGAATAGAATTTTGTATCCAATGTTTATAAGATTTGTAACTTGTATTACTGAGATTCAAAGATTTAACATTATTCATCCATCGAACAATAAATTCATCTTTATATTAGTAAGGTAAATTCAACTTAACAGCGTATCAGCGTTTAATAATGTTTTGATAGAAGTAGACCTATAAATCTTTGCTCATTTACATCCAATATTTTACGTCTACTTATCTATACAGACAGACAGATGACATCTTATTCAATATCACAATCATAACCGCTTGTGTGGATTAGCATTTCATGGTACGAGTCTGATCAATGGCCATCCATATCCATCCATATAGGATCGACGTCTCATTAACATTTTGGCGCGGTGGCCACTCGAAGCCTGTCATGGAAAACCTGACGTCTGCACAATGCCAAGTGGAGAGCCCTTGAGCCTCTTAACGAACCTATTCTGTTGGTTTTCTCACGTGAATTATTGCCAGCTCAATCTGTAGGGTTACCGCGTTTGCTGTGTGAATGAAAGGAGATTTCGTTTGTGAGTTTGATGTGCGTGTTATTTGTCAAACAAAGTCAATACTCTATCGTAATATTGGGCTTTGCTATCAGTGTAATGTTTCTAACGGTAGTAATAACCTCTTATTCCATGTATTTTTGAAGCAATCAAAGTTCTACTCACAGTTTAATTATATTTTGCCAACATTGAGGTCATTATTTTGAGGTTTTATATTTGTCCTTCGTGCCAATTTACTGTTAAAAGGTATTGTTTCTTCAAAAGCTATATTTATTGCTCCAGCATTAAAAATAAAAAGGAAATCCTTTAACATCGTAACTTGTTACAGTAGCAACTTTCTCTTCTGTTTCTTTCGAATATTTGTGTAACGGTCGCAACGCAATTGTTGCTCGCTCTAATACGTAATATTTTTTTATCAACTGATGTTCTTTGAACCGAGATGCTGTTATTTATTTTACTGAGATATTATAAGTTTTCACTTGTATTACAAACTACAGAGCCAGTGACAGTTTTGGCATGAGAATTCCTTAAGCTAACGAACTATTTTATGAGTTCTTAGTTCTAATTACTAGTTCTAACTACTTTTTAGCTTGTGATTTAGTTGTACTCTCGACACACAACACTTATAGACTTATTATCTCAACTGGCCTCTTAGGATTATTCCTAAATCCGTTTCGGCCCACGCCAGCCACTACAATAACTCTGCTACGTGTTTCCTTCAGCTCACTCACAAATTTGACTCCTGTTACTGTAACTCACTTTATTACTTCATCTCACCCTTACATAAAATTCATAATATAAAATGACTTCAAGCCCAAACAGTTTTTCTTTGAACATGCCTATAAATGACTGACTGGGATGAAAATCCAATACAGATAAGTAAGTCTAGGACAGCAAGCCTATCCTGGCTGGCAACGTGTCGGTAATATTTACAATATTACTAATCTCGCGGTGCACGGTGATACGTCGTCATATGACTTGTCTATTCGAAATCTATTTGATTTACTCAATAAAATTCTAATAGCCACTGAAAATAACACAAAACCAAAAACAAATTTTATCCCCAAAAAGGGGAAAGATTAATTAAAAGTTACTATACAAATAAATTTTGTCCAAATAGATAATTTGGAACACGTGGAGTAACTCGTGTTCTGAGTTATTAAAAACCGTATTACAGAAGTTTTAAAAAGTCATCGTAAAATATGAATTGAAAGTGCGTATTTAAGTAATTGCAAGCAACAGTTATAAAATAAATGAACAGTGTTTATATATAAATAGCATTATCACGAACCCTAAGCTATAAGAGCTTTTAGCAGCCCTGTAAATAACTGTAAACACTCATGAAATCCTAATCTAAGGTCACGCAGGCACAGAGGTTGTAGCTTGAATTGAAATCGCGCTTCGCGATACCTTGATCTAACCTAACCTATTTAGGTTGGGATTCGGATCTAGAGTCAGAAGTTATGGTACCGAGGGGTTTAAGATTAACTATTTTTATTCGTTTTTATCTTTAAAAAGGATTTAAACATAGAACATTTATTTAATGCCATATTTAGTGAGTAAAGAACACAAAAAGTTATGAATTTAGCTTCACGGTAATTCATTTTAGGATGATGTAAGATACAGAGACATTTTGCTTAGTAAATTAATGATATTTAGTTAATTGTTTTTAAAATATGTTGATAATGTAAAATTGAAACAAACGTGTCGGAAACTTAGAATATTCTTACCCTAATCGTACTTAAAACGAAGCAAATAAAAGTTTTGCTTATTTATCGTTAAAATGTGGGGTCAAAAGGGGTGCCTAAATATTTAGAAGGGGCGATTATGGCAACTTACCTACCATCTGAAAGGATTTCTGTCTGGACACATTCTAAAGCTATATATTATTTTTATATCGTAACACTGTGCCTGCAACTTCGTCCGCGTGGAATTTAACTAAAAGTGTTTTAATTTATTTTGTTTTTATGGCCTAAGTTATTCCTTATTATACCTGCCAGTAAAAATCGGTCCAACCATTTCAGAGATTAGCCAGAACAAACAGACAGGCAGACAGACGAAAATTGTTACAATTATTATTTTGGTGTATGTGCCGTATGTATATTCATATGTATGTTATAAGCGGTTATTTCAATATGACAAACAGAAACTCCAATTTTATTTATATGTATATTTATTAAGTTACTCTCCATTTTGTGCGACTAATGTAGGTAACACAGATTTTGTGAAAATATCAAAAACTTAACTACAAACCAAAAACATTTAATGGGTCCCGCTTGCTACTAAACTTAATGCGGGTATTGAACTTAGGATTTCAGCTCATAACGTAGTCCATTTAACCGCAGTAGAGTTTATTTTGTTCAATGTTTATTTTAATCCTCAATCTCATTTCGGTCATTTTAGAATATTACCCTTTTTTGGCAGTGGCGGTTTTAATTGTTTTATCTATTTATTTTTTTCCAACAATAAATTTCTATACATTAATTATAGTAAAATCTTATTTGATTTTGGTCTTATAAGAAATCCAATTAGATTAAGAATTGTAATAGTTTCCCGCCCGTCTAATAGATGGCGCTACTAGTCACATTTTTGGTATATATGAAAATAAAAAGGGGAAAATTACTCGTAAATAAATGATTGTGTAAATTTATGAATTGGGTATGATTAAAAAGTAGTTTCCAAATCAAATTCCTATGATCCCACACATTAGCTGTAAATATTACCGAATAAAACTAAGTATTAAAACTACATCTGCATACAGTCAAGCGACCAATAAATAAACTTTACACACGAATATTACGTAGTATCCGAAGTAACATAAAAGCCCAACGATTCGAAATTCAAATTTCAATTCACGGAAAATACGACCGAAACCTACTTTCGTCCGAACCCGAACGAAATAAAACATATTTAAATTGATCGCAAACGATAGTTTTGTATGAGAAAATATCGCCGGCGGAGTTCGTAGTTCGAAAACTATTCGTTCGGCTAAGCTTCGAATTCAAGCGAATTCAAGAAAGATTTCGATACAAGTTTAAAGTGTTGTTATGAAAAATCTTTCCCGGAATGCTGGACTGAAGTCGAATTCTTTATTTGCTTTTCCAGTGTAGTTTAAACATTCTTATTTCGAAATGCGGACTACTACGATTTTCTACTTACAAGATTGTTTGTAGTTTAAGACTCTGAAACCATAATATTCGTTATTGCAATTTTTATTCTGTTAAATGTAATAAAATTTCAATACAATAGGATTTCAATTTGGAATAGTTTTAACTTTTCAGCTGATCACAGGATTTCTTCAATATTATTTAGTTTGTTTATATCTTCACGCAATAGGAAACCACCATTGCATAGGTTTACACGATTTTTCACCATCAGACGACTCTAAAACTAAAATTCATCAACCATGCACATTTTCCTTCCATGTCTAAAATTTAAAAGTGAAAGAACTTCACGTAATTTACAATTACATCCATTAAATTTTCCAAATATCTAAAGCAAATTTATAATAGATTACTAGAACTGAGAATATGGATCTTCACATTTTATGACACCACGTATAAATGTGCAACATCTAACGGATCTAAATTAAGTCACTGTAAGTTCGTCCAAGGTTAGTTTCTGAACCGTCAAAGCAACAGTCTTAGGCTGCTTTTCGTCTAGAAATACGAGGATCACCAATATCATTGAATGGCGGTGAAAAACAATTGAAAATCAAGCAATGCTGTTGACAGATTTGACACACTCGCGTAGCTAAGTCGCTTTGAATCTAACAGAAAAGCAGTTCAAGAAAAGATGTATAATAGTTTGATCATAGATCCAGGTGACCCATTCACTCCATGTCAAAGTAAAATAAATAATACAACTACCTGCATAGTAAATGTGAATACAGGATTTAGCTTTCACGTAACTGATGTGTAGCAAATCGATTGGACGTGAAAGATAACGCATTGTGAGCGCGATGACGATTTGTATAAATCGTTTCCAATTAGCGTGTGGGAAGCTTTCATCGCAGTTCCAGTGATCGTAAGCGATAATGGCACGCTCGTGTCCAGTATAGATGAAGCTGTGTTAAAACACAAATTGATAGTACATTATGGCCTGATTTTGTTGGTTTTCTTTATTATTAAGATAGAAATTATGTCGCACACGTAATACTTCTTTCGACTCAAGGCGTTGATGCAACAATTGATTTTGGTATGATGAATAATACCAGTGAGTCTATTAACTATAATAATGCGTACACAAATAACAGTATTACAAAGTAATAACTGACATCACTTTGAGATGCCTATTCTATAGGACCCACACGCGGAAAAACGTTTTGACGAATCAAAATAAAACATATATATATGCTATACCTAGGCGATAGCTTACTTCAGTACATCAGTGAAAACGAATGCAAATCAGCTAAGTAATTTCTGAGATTATTGAAACCAAAAATATAAAAAATCTAAACATTTCAATTATAGTTCTTATTACTATCTTCAATGTAGAAAGATCGATAACAAATAGTTTAAAAACGAACTTCAGGATATTGTCAAAGCGTACTAAAAATAAAAATTATGATTTGATTCTAATGTGTATGTATTGAATTGAGACAATTTATCGACGATCATTCGATTTTGTCGAAATGTTCTTCAAACTAAGTGTATTTAGAAACGTATTGGATATTTTTATTATATGTCATGTTATGAGAGCTAGTGTTTGATTTAGTAAACATGGAGTTAGGTTATTGATATTGAAGCCAACATCGCAGATCCCACTAGTATAACAATATTCTGAATTAATATGAGACAAATATATTGGATATTGGCAAAATTTATTCATATTGATTGAAGAACAGACATGACGCGATATAAATTTTCACAGAATATATCTGGCTTTCAACTGGGTCCTACGTTTAAATCCTTCAATAAAATGATTATTACTAAGACATCATATTCTTCACTGACCACACGTAGATTGGTATGCTCTGCCCTCATTTCAAAATCATAAACAACTCCTTATAGAATATTTTCACTTTTTTCTTTCACCGACGCACGTGATTCACGTAATTTGAAAAGAATTCAAGATTAATTTATGTCTGTCCTTAGTAGTTAATTCCGTAATTTATTTTGTTTTGGATATTTGAAACTGTAATTATAATTATAACTTTATTATACTTGTGCTAATAACTTATTAACCGGATGTAATATATTACCAGATATCTAAGAATTCTAAATTAAAATAGCCAACCTTGAAGTTTAATATATAAAGTTATTTTTGCTAAGAAACACTTATTTGATTTAGTAATATTTTATTTATATAAACAGCATGCGCAATGTACTGAATATTATTT
The DNA here is from genome assembly GCA_018251375.1 of Calpodes ethlius. NCBI lineage: Eukaryota > Metazoa > Arthropoda > Insecta > Lepidoptera > Hesperiidae > Calpodes > Calpodes ethlius. The sequence continues at coordinate 13,173 of DWPA01003173.1, forward strand.
AGTGGAAATGTGTACTTATTGTACACATTCAGTATTGTACATATTCAGGTTCATAACAAGCTTCTTAGAAGTGTTGTTTTTAAATTGCCTAAATTTAATTTATAAATAAAAGGTTCTCCATACTGATAAAGCATTATTACTACATAAATTAATATTTACCGCTATTTCAATTTTGTTCACCGCTTTTTCTATTTTTATAAATTATGTGAAAACATTAAATAACAGCGCATCCATCCTTGCAATAGTAAACTCAGAACTGAATTTAAAATTTAATCAATGTCTATAACTCAATTTAGAACAAAAAGAACTGTTATCTTGTTAAACCGTATACTTTAATATGCTATTTTATCAAATAAAGTTTTAAGTTGAGTATGGTAAGCTAAGCTTTTCAAGTGTTTATTTAAGAAAAATATATCTTGTTTTATCTTCCATACCGATATTGCTTGGTATATCATAAATCTATAATTTTCTTCCATTATTTAATATACACTTATTTAATTTTATACTATTATGTATATTCAAAGGATTTTTAATATTTGAGAATATTGACAACTTAATTTTGTACACCAAACTAAATTGGAATTTATTTATTAACAGCCAAAGTTTAAAAACCTATATTTTTAACTTGCGATACTAAAACTTACAAAACCTGTGTCAAAACAGTAATTAAAAATCTCATTTTTAATTACTCCGCACTAAACACTCACCCATTAGCTATGGCACATCTTATAATCAAACGTTCAAACACGTACAAAACTTTAGTCAAACACTTAACACTATTTCTCCAGTTTTAACGACCACCAGGTAAAAATTCACTCATTTCCCATGGAACGCCGTCAAGTTTGAACACAAAAAACTATTCACATATTCACACAACACGCTTCGCACAACTAGAGACGAATTCGTTCCGCATATAAATGAACCGCGCACACGACCGCACGGCGCTAGAACTTCGGAACGACTAATTTTTTCCCAACCACGACCAAGTACCTGCTTTGATCAACTTAACCATGATTGGTCAATGCTTGCTCGATCCCTTCAGCGTTCTGCTCGTTATAAAATTGTGGTTCTATGCACGGGACGAACATGATTGTTTGAAAGACAGCGTCTATAGACTACTAGGGCAGAGATTAGTAAAGATAAAGGGCTTATCAATAATAAGTTAAGCAGTGTAGATAAATATTATTGAGAAAACAACAGAGTTGGTAATGTTTCTAATACAAATTGTAAAAAGATAGGATAAGATTTAAGTAATGTCATGATCGTTTTAAACATTCTGTAGATAAGATACTTTCAGATTAACTAATCTCTGCCCTAGT
>DWPA01003174.1:0-14491 GCA_018251375.1 Calpodes ethlius
TTTCATACTCGAGGTCAAAATTTAAAAGTTCAATTTAAGATACTGAAATTTAGCTTCAAATTATCTTGAAGGTCGGGCATTATTTGACTCGCTTTAAGTTATACAAAAGAGATAAACTAATCAATATTGACATAAACCTTGAATTGAACCCTTTAAGAAACTTTGTTCAGATGTTTTAAAGTAATGAAGCTTAAAAAGAGATTTTCAAGAATAAAGTTTAACTTTTAGGGCGTGAAATGGGCTGATCGCGAAAGGAATTTATAAAATTTATAGTTTATTCAAAACACAATCTATTATATAAGAAGCATTATAAATCTTTCTTTTTAAATTATATAAACATTAATTATTATTCTTTGTAAATATAATGTTTGGTGAACGCATTATTTAGTTATATACGTAGTATCTGTTGCGATTATGTCCTCGTTGAAACCAGTGAAAGAGTTAAAGCAAATAGTCTAAAGTATTTGTAAAGGAAATGTTTTCGGGCAAAGCAACCCCTCTGGAAATACAATCCAAATAACAATACTATCCAGTGTATTGGTTCCTTCAGATAAATCAATACCAGGAATCAATTTGAACAACGTTTTATTTGTTACTTGAGTCTTATAACGGAGGAACGTATAGCTGACGAGAGGATTATCTATTGAGATTTTATTGTGTCCTTATGTGATTTCACACATACAACCGCGAGTTCTCGTTACTATGCTATGCATGTGTTTGTCTAGTATATATTGTCGTTATTTGTAGCAATGTTATGAGCTAAAATAATGGTTTAGGTAAGATAGGAAACAAATGTTTGAATGATGTAATTCATTCTTTGCGTATTACAAGTTTATTTTCAGTTGTTTCGGTGAATGAAAACTGCACTACTAAGAGTTCTCCATAATGTTGCCAAAGGTGTGTGAAGTCAGCCAATTTGTACTTGGCCTGCGTGGTGGTCTACGTGGTGGGCCACTACCCCATCACATTGTCAGAGGAGACCTGAGCCCAGCAGTGGGACAGTTATGGATTGCGATGATAAGGATGATGATGATTAATGAATTCTGCTATTTGTACTTGGGATAATATGTATCATGTGGTTAAATTATTATCAGTTACAATATGCCAAAAACATTGTGGTTAGCCGTATGGCGTCACAAAGCATCGCGTTGCTAGTTATTGGAGATTGTTTGATATTGGTCATATAAATATTTGGCGTAGTCGTTAGTATGCGGTGTATACACTGAGGAGTCAGTTACTATAAAAATCTGATTAGATTGGTTTTCGTACACTGAGGCAGCAATGTATATTTGGATAACTTCCGTTTAATAAATTCTCAACACAACATAGAAGTTAAACAACCTGAATAAGATAAACACGAAGAAAGAGAGAAAAAAATATTCTTCAAGCGTTCATCTGGAACAGGAAAGAAGACTTGATAGCTGACTTGTAGCAGAAGGCGGTAGCTACCCAGACGTGTTTCACGGAAAGTTAATAATACCAGTAATAATATTATTATTCATTTTAATCTTGACTTAAGTAAAGCCTTAACACGTCTTCCATATTCCAACCCGAATATTATATATTTTACAAGCTCTGCCCGCGCCTTCGTCCGCGTGGAATTTAACAAAAGTGTTTTACTTTTTTTTGTTTTAGAGGCCTAAGTTACTTCTTATTATTTCAGCTACCTGCCAATAAAAGTCCCGTCAAAATCCGGACCGGTCCAGCCATTTCAGATATTTGCCAGAATAAACAGACAGATGGACAAAAAATATTTTAGTGTATGTACCGAATGTGTATTCATATGCATGTAGTAAAAAGTGGTTATTTCAATATTACGAACAGACACTCCAATTTTACTGTAACTATTTCAAAATATTATATAGATACCTATATAATCAAACACTTTTTAGTTGGATAAGTTTGAGTTAGGAGTTTGTAATTGCATAAAACAACTGGAAAACTGCTACATGTAATTGGATTAGATGATTTCATTGAGACGTGAAAGTTTATATATCTGTGGAGTAGTAATGATGGCGGTCTCTAACAAAGTCAACTACGCTGTATAAGTGCCAATTAGTTAAGTTAGTTAATAACTCAAATTCTAGACTCTCTTTGGCTCTAATGTTACTGGCAAGCTTACGATTAAACGACAGCTATCAAAATGATAAACATAGGCAGCAATGACTTTAACACTCCGTCGTGTCGCGTCTCAAAAACCTACGACGTTACATAACGCAACATGAAAATTTCCGACGAAACGCGGTGTCGTATGTGATTAAGTTTTAGCGTTACGATAACGTATCGTATTGAGGTGCGACACCATTCTTGCCACAATAGGTACCTATTGTATACGCTGTATACGCTAACACACTCATACCACCGCAGAAGGATTAACACAAGTAACACGTAATTGACACATGTGACCTGAGAACAAATATTTATCTGTCACATAAATATCTGCTCCGACCGGGAATCGAACCAAGGACCCCTCGCTTCGTAGGCAGAGTGAAGACAAATAACACGTAACTAACACCCATGATATGAGAACAAATATTTATCTGTCACATAAATATCTGCTCCGACCGGGAATCGAACTAAGGATCCCTCGCTTCGCAGGCAGGGTCACTACCAACTAGGCTACGGGGCGTATCGCACAATACTAAATATTTATATTGAGTCATTCAACAGACATCAAAGACTTTCTATTAGATACCCAGTGAGTTTATTTTACAATTGAAATCAAAGCTAACGCTTAGCATTCCTTTATGCACTATTCTCTCAGGTGTTTGAGCAAGGAACTCACCACTCAAACGTCTCGTCGAACGTGTTTCGACATTCTATGTGAGAATATTCCAGAAGGAATTCCTTACTCTATTGAATTTTCAATATCGTTTATTTTATGTTACAGAATGTTAATAGTACAAAAAACTAAAAACATGGTTTCATAAACTTAGTGAGCTCGAATATAAAAAATTACATTTTTTCCACTGTCGAGGGGTTCATCTGTGTGAAGTCAACTCTGAAAGAGGCAGTCGTTATGATGGAGTTTAGAATGGATTAACATAATTGAACTCGATATCGAACACCGATATCTTATTATCGGTGAAGGAAAACATCATGAGGAAACCTGCACACCTGAGAGTTCATCTCAATGTTCTCGAGGGTGTGTGAAGTCTGCCAATCCCTCATCTCATAAGAGGAGACCCGAGCCCAGCAGTGGTACAATTATGGGTTGTAATGATGATGATGATGAATGACTAAGCTATTGTGTATTTACAAAGTGTCAGAGTGAAAAATAACGGTTTATTATAATTACCTTTATGTACAAGTACAATAAAATACATGAAACATTGATTTTGAATAGTGTAATGTTAAATAAAGGTTAAAATTTGGAAATATAAGCATTAGACCAAGAAACAAAAAGGAAATTAATATGTATAAATAATCATAAATGACTAAACATGTAGAGGCATGGATGTCCGTTTGAATATTTTTTTATGATATTACATTACAAATAAATTAAATATTTGACATCTTTAAACAGAGTTTTTGATGTATCACACATGTAAGCAATTATGTAATGAATTAAAAAATAAAGAACTAAATATTCCTGATAAAGAATAATTTTGTAAATATTTTTCGCAAATTGTAGTGTATTTTTGTTTTCCCGCTATTTTTAAAATGTCACAGACTAATCTAATTACCTATGTATGATACACAGACTAATGTATAATATTTCAGGGTTGACAAGATGTTTTTTTTTATTAAAATTTGTTAAACAAGCTTTATTTCGAAGCGTGATTCTGACAGCAGTGTTACAGAACTTATTACATTAACGTGTACATTAACATTGACTGTTATTTATCAATTAAACACGATATTTCCTTACCTTTTAATACATAAAAGTCGTAAACAATTGCAGCATTCAATAGAACATGCGTTAAGCCTTAGAATGTACTCGTAATAGTCCCGGATGTGGTATTTTTTGCATTTAACGAGATGCATTTATCATGTTCGTGACGATACGCTCTGCTTTGGCGGCTGTACGCAGAAATATCTTAGCGCGAAGCCTGGGAACTAACATAAATCAAACATCTTTTAGGTTTATTACAATCCAGTGTCGCTGTTTTCCCGTATATTTTCTCGGTATACATAAAATTTTGCATATTTCTATCACTTTTACATCATTATTCATCTACATAATTATTCCAAAATTGTTTACATATGTCAGCATCATTACACTTTAGAATTATTGGTTTTATAACTTTTTAAAGTTACTCTATATTGAATCGTTTTCTAAATCCTATGAATATCAATGCGTAAAGCATACTCTTTATCTAGCTTACGAAATAGCAGACGTACCTGATGACTATTAGGGTTCAAGGACATAAGCAGAGAATACGATTTTCTCGACGTTGAAACATGCTGTCTATAAACATTTAGTGACCTCTAAGACACTGACATTAGTTATAATAATATGTTATTCCTTGTTCAGTAAGGCACCATTAGCAGCTAGATGGACTCATATATTTAGACAGAAGAATAGATGGAGCACTTGACTTTTTACAAGTATCAAAAACAGTAAATACGCAAATACATTCATCATCACGCAAGTTCATCATCATTACAACCAATAACTGTCCCACTGCTGGGCTCGCGGCTTGTCTCACAATATGAGGGGTAAATTTTGTTCTACCAATTAATAAACCAAGACCATTTTCATCGTAACCAACCAATACCAAATTGATATTTTTATCCTGTAATAAATGTAGGTGTGATCTAATTATCGGTACAGCGGCACGTGTAATATATTTATGTATTATTCCAGTTAAATAAAGTTACAAACAGAGACAACAATAAACGCATCTTGGAATTTTCATGACGCCAAGTAACTGATAGATCATTAATAAAAGATGACCTTAAAACTACTAGCGTTTGCGCACGGTTTTGTCATCAAACAACTTGCATATTAGTATACACAACTACACACATACACATACATACTTACGAAATTAAATTTCAATGCGATAAGATAAAAAGCTGTAAGCAATTTTACAAGCTATTTTACAAGCAATTTTACATGTTATTTTTTCAGTCAGTATGTTAGTTTGAACCAAAATCTTCAAGCTGAATAAGAACTATATATGCATTGATCATCATGAGAAAGATTTTTTAACATAAATATGATCTGGTGCTTCTCATAGGCCTTGTCAATGGTGAACAGCACAGTTACTACTATTTTTTACCATAATATAAAGGCGTTTCATATGTGGTTTCATCTATCTGGTGTCTGTCTGTAATAAAATACATAAAGTTTCTAGAATCTTCTTTTAGTAGGACTTGTGCCCACTTCAAAAACATTTATACTTAGTAATTGTTCTATTTACTGTTGTGGTTCCCTAGTCTGAAGCCAATCTTGAATGTAATGGGAGATTAGGATCTTACGTTTACTAATCGGACGATTACTAATACTTACTAAGAGCGTTAGTCTAAACACTAACAGTCCTCACATCTATGGTCCTCATACTGACGAAAAATAACAAACTGATATTCTCATTAACACTCAATACTAACAGGGCTCACTGACTAACTTCAGCCTCTCCTACAGTTCTATTCAAAGTTTATCACAGAGGGCCATGGGCGACAAGGGAGGATGGCACTGTGAGCTTGGATGCTATCCTTTTCCGATAAAAACATGCATTACTTACGAAACAAAAAAAATGCAAAGTTCAGCTCGAATAAAAGGAAGTAATTATAATTTAACTTGCAATTTTTAACTCCTACAAACATTGTAAGTTATATAAAACCTGGCAACTAAACCAAAGTACATATTTTTTTAACCGAAACATTTTCCTGTTCTAATTTTAAATATAGATACGTAAGCGAAATAAAACGTTATTAATAAATTATATTCTTCGAAATATCAAGTGTCTGTATAAACGAATGAGGTATAAAGTTCTTAGATATCAATAATTATTTCGTTATATTATACTATAATATTATCTAATAAATTTATTTTTTATAGATGACTGCCGCTATCAATGGTTAGAAAATGAAATTAATTTTATTTTAATTTTAATAGGCTGAATCTTTCCTCGCAGATTGCCTAATACCATTACAAAATTTCAATACAATACTCCATCTACAAAAATCAAAAGTGAATCATTCAATACACAAATTTTGTTGCATTCAATAAACAACTAGTTGTAGCATTACTAAAAGGTATATAGATATTTTGTTTTTAAGTCTCACGCGAAATTAACTTTAAAGTTAGGATTATTAGTCGGATTTGAAAACAAGTAAAAATAATAATAGATTAATTTTTTTTACAAGTTACCATAACAAAAAATAATTTGACAAGCGTTACTGACCATAAAATGCAAAATAAAATCTTAAATACGAATTTTGCACGGATTTTTTTTATTGGCTTAGAGTCGATTTATCTTGAAAATTTTTTAAGAAGTAAAAAAAAATGGAGATGATAAATAAAAAAATACACAGATAACTAATTCTATTACATTTTCATAGTACATATTGCAAGCTTCGTAAACAATAACAAGACAATGTCAAGGTCAGGCCTTGGAAATACCCCGTATCGGAGCTGATACTATCTTTCTGTAGCCGCACCGCCTTCTAAACTATTATACACAAAAAATAAAACTGGTATACCCGAAATTATGACGAACCGCCTGTGGGAATCTGCACGGTACTATATAAAACAGTATGCTAAATGGTTGTTTGTTACATAAATATTAAGATGTGTTTGATATGTGCTGTATTATCATTACAACCCATAACTGTCCCACTGCTGGGCTCGGGTCTCCTCACACAATGTGAGGGGCACAGGCCATTGTCCACCATGCTGGACAAGTGCGGGTTTTCAGACAATTGCGTTATAAAAGACATTGTGCTGTATATAAACCTAATATATATTTTTCTTTCTATAAAAATCTTAAAGTTTGACTTTAGTGAACAGAAAACTCTAAATATATACCATACCATATATGTCTTTGATTTTCGAAATAAGAACAATCTCAAAACTTTATAGAGTAGATGTAAAATAAGAGTTTTCTTTTTTAATTTTTTTCTTCTTTATTTTTTTTATTTACTCAAGTCTGTGTTTTGATAAGTCACGTTTTGTTTAACCTACCATTATGGAACATACGACATTAGCAACACAGAGCTACGACATATATATAGCCAGAATACCGAAAATAAGTTATACATATATACCGTTGAAATCAGAAAAACATTGTGTCGATTCATCTAGGTCTCATATTTGTACGATAAACAAAAACATTACTTATATCTTACATAATTTAATTATCCATAACATAATATTTGTAGAAAGTATTTAAAATACTTTGATTTGGATTTCAATGCATTTTTACTTCTATTTTTAACTGTAGTATTATTCATGAAAACTCTGATCTAGAAAGAAGTTAATAGCTTGGATAGTTTATGAAAATTTTTCTAAAATTTTACAAGTTTTGACTGTAGTGAAAACTTGCTAATTGAGCGAGATTGCTTTCCGTCGTCGATATATTATTAATTCCATACTTTAGGACAACATGTTATTAAGAATCTAAACCTCTGGGCGCTATAAGTCTGTAAATATACCTACCTAAATAATAAATAAACGTAATAATTCAAAACAATGGAAAACAAACCAGCGATGAGTAGTTATAGTGAACAATAAAAATATGATTTCCCAGTACGGAGTGGTTCTCTCAAACTCGTTCGTGATTACGTCGGTAATATGTAAAGCTGTATAAAAGGATGTTTAATGTGAAATGTTCTACAGTTAAACTTGATCCAGCGATGAAGCAGCTGTACATCTTCTTAGGGATCATATTAGCCTTCGGCGAGGCCTCAGGTAAATTAAATTAATATTATTAGATAATATTGGGTATAACCAATTTAGTTCCATAATCATAATTCATTCTTATTTTATTTAGTCTATTTTTAGATTAGTTTGATCCCCGGCTGTAAGTAAGAAATAAATTATAGTTCAAGGGTGTTACTATGCCAAATGTCTCAATTAGTGTCTAAGTAAGCCGCTTAAAAGGGAATGCTAGTGTGAAAATGTGAATACGTTTAATTTATTGATTGTTTAAGTTAATTGTAAGGATCATTTCAAAATTTAGCAGCGTTGTAGCTTCCTTAATTAGGAAAAGAGAGTGAGCCAATAACAAGTGACACAGGGGGTTCTCAAACTTCTTTGACTGGTGGGTCTTTTACTATGATTTTTAGTTTTCCCTATTCCCCGTGTTTAAGTGTTTACAAAGTGTATACGTTCAAAGAGAGCGTTTTAATTCGTCTTAGTAGTCTATAATCGTAGAAGAAAGTAAATTATTCCATTCATGAAAAACCAAGGCCTTAACCTGTTACAATGATATTCTCCTGGACATCCATTGACATCTCAGGAACTCCCATTTTTATTTTGCACTTTTCTGGACCCATTGCAGATTGTTGTAGACCATTTTAGGGATTTGTGGGTTAAACAGTGATTGTACGTTTTGTTTTTATGGCCGCCTAACGATCTGACAATCCACCTGACAGTAACTGGCTGCCGCCGCCCATGGACCCCAGTAACGACATTCTTTGACATGTCCCTAATAACAGACGTTGGGATGCATGAAGAGGAATGATTCGAAGAGTGGTTTTAACTAAACACATTGTCTCGTGTTACGTTACAGTATCTGTTTTAATTATTCGTCACAGTTTCAAGTCTTGTGTAATGTGCTATATTTTGTGTAACTGATTCCTGGTTTCGCTTGGTTACAGAGAGAGTTCGCCGTAGCTATGGCGGAGGTGGGGGCGGTGGCGGAGGGGGTGGATTCGGATTCGGTGGTGGCGGCGGCTTCGGATACGGAGGTGGCGGCGGCGGCGGCGGAGGCTTCGGGAGCGGCGGCGGCGGTGGACTGGGTCTAGGTGCCGGTCTGGATGCCGTGAAGAGCGGCGTCAGCGACATACTCGGAAAAGTTAGCTCCGGCTTCGGCCAACTGGCTTCGGGTGGAATAAGCGGTGGATTCAGTGCTGGCGGTGGAGCCGGTGGCGGCGGTGGTAGCGGCCTCGGCGGTGGTGGCGGTCATGGAGGTGGTAGCGGCCTCGGAGGTGGTGGCGGCCTCGGAGGTGGTGGCGGCCTCGGAGGTGGTAGCGGCCTCGGAGGAGGAAATGAAAAAGTGATCTATACAAAATCCGATGACGGGAAATCTGGCGGATTCGCATTCACTGGCACCACCGGTAACGGCGGGTACGGAGGCGGCGGTGGATACAGCGGCAACGGCGGTGGTTACGGCGGCGGAGGAGGCGGGGGCTTCGGCGGAGGGGCTGGCGGCGGTGGCGGCAAGGGTGGTTACGGCGGTGGCGGCAAGGGTGGCTACGGTGGTCAGGGTGGCGGATCAGGACTTGGAGGTGGCGCCAGCGGCGGCTTCGGCGGAGGTGGGAGCGGTGGGTTCGGAGGAGGCAATGGCGGCGGAGGAGGCAATGGTGGTGGAGGAGGCAATGGTGGTGGAGGAGGCCATGGTAGCGGAGGAGGCAATGGTGGCGGAGGAGGCCATGGTAACGGAGGAGGCAATGGACTTGGCGGAGGACACGGCGGTTCCAGCGGTGGTAATGGCGGTGGACAAGGTGGTTTCAGTGGAGGCCTCAGCGGTGGATTTGGCGGAGGCGGTGGTCTTGGCGGTGGATCTGGTGGTGGACTCGGAGGAGGACACGGAGGATCCGGAGGAGGAGGCCAAGGCAATGGAGGCGGTCTTGGCGGCGGCCATGGTGGGTCTGGTGGATTTGGTGGAGGCCTAGGCGGTGGTGCCGGTGGCGGCAGTGGTCTTGGAGGTGGACTTGGAGGAGGTCACGGAGGATCCGGTGGAGGAGGGAACGGTGGAGGCCTAGGAAATGGAGGTGGTCTCGGCGGCGGCCATGGCGGCGGCGGTGGTCTCGGTGGCGGATCTGGCGGTGGACTTGGAGGTGGTCACGGTGGATCCGGTGGCCTGAGCGGAGGCTTCGGCTTGAGCCTTGGGGGTGGAGGTGGATCTGGCGGCGGACTAAGTGGAGGCCATGGTGGATCCGGGTCGGGAGGCTACGGAGGTGGCAATGGAGGATCTGGTGGACTCGGAGGTGGTTTTGGCGGAGGCCTAGGTGGAGGCGGAGGAGGAGGCTTGGGTGGTGGTCGTGGCGGTTCTGGAGGAGGAGGCCTGGGTGGTGGCCACGGTGGACCTGGAGGCAACGGTGGTGGTTGCGGACCCGGCGGCTGTGGTGGCAACTCCGGTGGTTACGGAGGTAGTGGCTCGGGCGGATACGGTGGATCTAATGGAGGCGGATCTAGCGGAGGTGGATGTGGATCTGGAAGTTGTGGTGGATGCGGCTCTGGATCATGTGGCGGGCATGGTGGTGCTTTCGCCAGCGCTAAGGCCTCCGCCTCGGCCAGTGCGAGCAGCTACGGACGGTGAGACCACCAGAACCATAAATTTGCAGAGACCTTGCGCGTTTCACCAGCAAGGACGTAGTCAACTTTAGATATTCCTAAAATGTTTATATTTTATACTCAAACAAAACGCAAGCCATAATATCTATTAAACGTGAATCGAGTAATGACTGTGATCGAATATTATAATGAATAGGTTAAGTTTTATTGTAATAAATAAATAATGTTGCAAGCAATACACTTCCTTGTGATTCTTTATTACGGCCATGAACCACGTTGCTGCCAGCGCGGTAACTAACATTAATCGTTGCTAGATGTTGACGTTGACGTAATACATGATTATTTATAAATTAAATTAAATTATAAATATCTTCAAGTACTTCTATAACTTCAAGTGGCTATTTTAGTATGTTTTATGTATATTTAGTATGCCCTATATAAGAACATAGTTGTATTTAAAGTTTCACAATAGATTTTGATGCATTACATCTTTAATTTTAATAATATTAATGCATTTTGTTTTATAAATAGTTGGATAGTCTTCTCGTTGAATCCAAAAGTAAGTTGTTATTGAATTCTTGAGCGTTGAATAGCTAGCTGTCGTTAGATAGTACGTCATTAGTAATATCAATCAGACAATTGTCATCGGAGCAACAAAATAGATTTAGCTTTAAGTTTCCTTAACTACTTGAGGAGACCTAAACAAAGTAATCACTAATTGATTGATTCCATATACATATGAAGCTACAAGATAGTCCTATATTTATGAAGCTTCAGTTCTGATATTGATTCCCGTGAGGAAATGGAGAAATTCCTCATATATTAAAGGTATACATGAACATATACAGATATAAAGTTTTTCAATATTAAAATCCTTTTGAAATTGAACAGCAAAGAATAATGTCTACACAGCTATAGATTGTAGTGATAATCAGTGCCTGCAACAACTTTTATAGATGTTATCCTACTCGCCATTTAAAAGTAACAAATGCTAGTTTTTAAATAGATAATAATATAATTGTAATTACAAGTATGTTGCAGTACTAGGCAGGCGGGGGTGAAAAAGGTCGCACAGAGCGGGTCTGTAGTTTTTATTACAGTCGCAATTGTCGTTGCTAATGATTTAATACTTACTAATCAATCTTATGTTACTTAGAGTTTTATATAGTTAAATTTTCCTAGTTATTTTCTTTATTGCTTTTTCTTTAGCGAAAGTAACAATCTAAATAGTAAAGTCAGCTGGGTATAATTTGAAAACGTAAAGTTGGTTTAAAGAAGTAAATGAAAGGGCAATTTACTTGATTTAATGTATTTTATAATTTCTACTAGCTTACCCGATATTTTGCCATATAAATTATTTCTTATAATAATAAACTTTAATAAAAATAATAGGCACAGGCAAATTTTAATCGAAATAGAGTGTAAACATTCACAAAGAAAATGATAATTATTCAAAATTATTAAACTATTAAAATGACTATTAAAAAATAGGGGTTGGTGGTAGAAGGATAAAAAATTCAGGGTTGTATGTATTTTTTAAAGTTTCATTATAAAAAAAATCAAATGTTGTTTGAAAATTAAAAGAAAAATGTTAAGGGTGGACAACACTATTACTTAGGGGTATGAAAAATAGATAGCAGCCGATTCTCAGACCTACTGAATATGCAAATAAAGTTTCATAAAGATCGGTCTCGCCGTTTTAGAGGAGTATAGTAACTAACATGTGACACAAAAATAATATATATAAGATTAAAATTTTCATCAAGTTCACAATTATAATTTGGTTACTTTAGATTGAGGAAAATGATGTTGTATCGCTGTTAGACTGTTTTTATAACAATGGTTACCAGGACAAAAAACATCGCATTAGTCATTCTACAACATTTGAAATACCTCGTCTCCTACCACATAATTACATACCAGATACATTGCCAACATTACAATTAAGTTACCACAACATTTTTTTTTATTACAATAATGCAAAGACTCTCAAGTTTAATAATACCCTGAAGGTTTGATGAAAACGTTTAACTAGCTGATGTTAAGTGACGTCAGTCATCTGTGAACAGAGGTATGGGATCCGAAAGTAATTGCCAATACATCACTGACCAGAACTCTTTACCCTAAAAACCGCAGAAGAAAAGTAGTTCAAAAAGCAGTCCTTTTCACGTTAAATTCCATTTGATGGTACTCATAATTGGTGCTGAAGTTCACCTTTTGAAGATTCCTACCTGTGGGTAACGAACACCGTAATGGGTAAGTAATTATTCCAGTCCTTCATGCCTCAGGTCACGTATCCGCGTGGTACCGGAATGTTCCGTAGGGATGACTATTCACCTTTAGTCGAGTTGTTAGATGGAGGAACGAGGATGAGAGATATTCGTGAAATTCCTGGAAACTTTCCAAAATGTAGACCCCTTAGAAGATCGAGAGTTTGATTACTCTGCAGCTGAACTTAAGACTTACACATTGGTTTCAATCAGATCTGTACCACAAACGAACCAATGCACGTCTCTTCATAGAATTCAAGGCTAACAAGTGACATTTGAAGGCACCGGGTCATTCGTGGGATCGTACTATTCATAGATAAGTGAACCTGAACTTTTAATACAAGGTATAAAGCTGACCCGAAGTGAAGCAATGATGTACCTTTCAAGGTCCTAAGGATTCTTTTAAGCCGATTTATCTTTGGGTCCATGAACTTATCTGCTAAAAGTCGAAATTCGAGGAAACTAACTCCCAACCACTGAATGTCAGTTAAAGTATTGTAGCGGTAATACCTGGAAGTTTGAAATCAAAGTGAAAGGTCTTGTTTTGGAGGTTAAAAGATGTTTGCGTTTTTGTGGTGTTAAATACCACAAGATTGGCATCGCCCTATTCAGAGCCTGAAATGTGAGATTTACACGATAAAACATAACCATTCTTTCGGACCGTTTTTCATCCCTAGGCACAAACCGTGGACTTTCCTTTGCTGTTGTCTGCGTACCCGTAGATAATAAACATAAGCAGATTATTAATGTGCAGCATGGATCATACCAGGCGCCATGTAGAACATAGATTAACGACTTTACTGAAAAACAGCAAATCTCACTCTGTATGACCTTTTGCGCTATCTTTGTTTGACGCAACCACATTGTATAGCAACATATTGTAATTACTTCACATAACATATACAATACATACACATATATATATATTACGTTGTAATATCTGGTAACAGTGACGAAATATTTTTTTTCTTTCTTTCTTTCTTATTTTATAACAACAACTAGGACCAACAACTTTATGTGATACCTATTTTTTCTCAATTGTTTTTGGTCAATAACGGACACTTGTCTTAACTTCGGAGTGAGACAAGCTACAAGGCAACAAAATGGCGTCTCTAATTCGTTTACGAATCGTAGAAGTTTACCTATGTTATCTTAAATCTCGTAATTCCATTTTACATCGAATCATACCAGTTTTTACAGTCTAATGTGGAATATTTATAAGTTTTTGTCTAAATTATGAATAAGGGTATGTCTTAGCTTATTATTTGTGAATTACTAATTACGGAATAACCTTTGAATAAAAAAGTTCTTACGTACAGTATTAAGTATAATAAAAAGTAGGTGTCTATAGATATTTATCAGGGTCTCGAAGGCGTCACTAAATGTTAATTCAGTTTTTTAGTTCATCTAACTTAGCGAATAAAGAGATTTATGTTAATTAATAATAAATGATTCTTAATTTTGGAATTTTACAAAATAGAAAGATAAATATTTCGCTTTTAAATTTAGTTATTTATTTATGTTTAATAATCCTTATTATTTTAAATATGTTTTGGTTTTTAATTTTGTTTCCTTAACAGTTACAATTAATAAATAAAAAAAAAATACGTTGACTTATTTCTATAACAAAAATGCGAGAGTTTTCAATACCACACGAATACTGCTATGATCAATTACTTGTCATACAAAAATATTTTATCCAGAAGTCAGGGACTGAGAAAAGAGGAGGATAGCAGTGATAGCCTAGTGGTTCGAACGTTGGTTTCCCGAACGTGGAGGCGTGAGTTCGAATCCTGCACGCACCTCTAATTTT
>DWPA01003175.1:0-14489 GCA_018251375.1 Calpodes ethlius
AACAAATATTTATCTGTCACATAAATATCTGCCCCGGTCGGGAATCGAACCCAGGCCCCCTGCTTCTCAGGTCACTACCAACTAGGCTACGGAGCCGTCAAACAGACCATTTTCACTTACATGAGAACATAAACTGCTATTTACAAAGTATAATATCGTTCTTTTTAATTCTCTATAAAAGCATTTGTTATATTTAACGTGGCTAATTTACAATATTCTGATAATTTCGACTTATTTGCTTTAAGTGCGCTTACATTATATAATAGTGCCCGTTCATAAGTTAATGTTATGCTTCCATAGGATGTTCTTTAGTACTGCAAGGAAAATAGGCCATCGTTTACGGTAAGATTTAAATTGTTGCAATTGATATTGCTATGGATAGTTTTATTAAAGATTTTTCAAATAAGGACACATGTGTTACATGTGAAATTGCTGAATATTCATTAACTTAGTGGTTAATGGGAACAGTATGAAGGTCTTTTGATATAGTTCCATCTGTAATGCACAAATATATTGTTCTAGCGTTTATGGTTTCAGATACCAACTTAGTTAGTCATTATAATTATATAAGCTTAATTAACTTATATCATAAGTAAGATATATAGAATATTCAAGATAAAATTTAGGACCAGGTCAGAAAATAAAATAATTTTGATAATTACAAGTCTGACTTAAGGATAAAA
This sequence comes from Calpodes ethlius, assembly GCA_018251375.1. NCBI lineage: Eukaryota > Metazoa > Arthropoda > Insecta > Lepidoptera > Hesperiidae > Calpodes > Calpodes ethlius. Next base: position 684 of record DWPA01003175.1, read on the forward strand.
AAAGTTTTTTTTTGTATTTTACAATACAAGCGTCACAACTATATGACTGTCTGTTAACTCTATTAAAAGCGAAGCTGTAAGACAAAAATAAGCAACTGCCAGTATTACAATTGTTTAAAATGAATTCCACGTATGTTCAAGAAAATAAAACAATTGAAGCACAATAAATCTATCATAATTAAATGCCAAGTAATCAAATAAACAGGAGCTAACAAGCGTTACAGTACGAAGTACAGTTTTGTTTATAATGTATGTATTTTATACATATATTTCATACTCAAACACACACAGCTGTACTTAAGTAAATTATGTTTATGAACACACACAAAAGTATTTCTTTCGTTTAAGATTGATATGATTTAAATTAAATAGTTAAGATACTATGTATTTACACTTTAAATATAAGCTTACAGTATTTTAAAGATGCACAAAAATATACGCCAAACAAAAAAAAACCATACAGATATTCCAGTTAAAATTTTCGATATAAAAAAAACAAATACAAACATAAGAATGACACATCAACCCTTATATGTAAGCTTCGCCCGGTTGTGCTAAAACGTCAAGACTTAATTGAAATTGAAGAGGGGCAAACTCATACAAAAATAGAACACTCAAAGGGAGTAACGGATGCAGTGAAAGTTGCAAACAAAGTTCTTGTTCTATCTACTAGACGAGTTGGGAGAAAACAATGAATTGGCGTGTAGTAAAATGTAGTTAAGGCGCTGCTTAACTGTTCACAATTTGGTACTCATACGTAGTATAATTGTTTGATGTGTATTGTCATACGCTTTTAATACCTAGAGGATTATTGATGATATCAATAATGTTAGCTTGAAGTGGAGCATAAAAAATAGTAGTATTGTGTATATTTTTTATCACAAACACTATAAGATTATAGATTAAAAGGTTACAGCGTAGTGACTCTTAGTTATTAAAAGTTGTAATTTGCCGTGGGTATAATGTTTTTAAAAGACGTTATTTAATTTGCAATATTTTTAGTTGTTTGGTTTGTAAACTATTTATTTATTGCTGTACTAACTTGTTACAATATTTTAAACTGTACTCTTTAAGCGTGGATTGTGTAGTTTTCTTATAAAATTCAATAAAAAAACAATAATTGAATCGAGTTGCCAAAATTGTGAATAATACCCAATACGAGGATACAATAAATATAATTAATTATCGGGAACCCTCATATGATGGTAAAGTATTTAATTTATTTCCCATCTTCAGAAACAGTAACCATTGTAAATACGTCGAGTATGTACTCATTTTCTAACGTAAAATAGTTACAAATTCAATTTTGTTTAAATACGTGGCTGAAATACAAAACGTCTGAATGACAGAGCAGATAAAATCGACACTATAGCGAATAGAGATTTAGTTGAACGGGGGCAGCCATTCGCTAATTGAAACACATTTGATCCAGCTCGGCTAATTGATATGACTTCCAAATATTTGCTACGGGAAATGGCGAATGAAAATCTGAAACCCATACTCAGCACTGGATTTAAATTTGTTAATGATTACAATGTTATCGAAGCAAATGTTGTACGAGGGTTCGACTATCCTTCAGTTTCATCCAAACTCCATTGGTGTTGACACCCTGTTGAATGGATAAGACTCTGGTGAACTATCCCGCTTGTTGCTCATTGGATCTCATTCCAGGTACATCCCATTAATCTTTAAGGTATTCCATCACGGGATATTTGACCAAGTGGTAAAATTATTCTCCATTCTAAAGACTACAAGTCAGATATTTTTTTTGTGTTTCGATCACAGAGTCGTAGTGCCAAAAATAGTATACTTCCGCGTGTAGATTTCACTGCTATCGTATCAGTGATGAGTTTTTAATTTGTGACGTCTATAGCCGACCATGATCCCTTACCGTTAGATAACTTTCCTGCTCTTTTGCTGACAATTTCCAAAAAAAAAATATATAATTAGTAGATTACTAACGAACTTCTAGGTATAGTTTTAATTAATGAATAGTATTTTTAATTCCATCTATCTGATTGTGTTTTGTTTAAAATCGGCATTTAATAAATACTTCCTAGACATTTTTGTCGTTCTAAAAGATCGAGCACTCAAGATGTTATTGGAAAAATAAGTTCGCGTCACTGATTCGGCGACACTCGTTTGTCTTGCCAATGTTTGGTGTGCTGACACTAAATTACGCTTTATTGGTCCAAGTTGCCCTGTAAGTAGCTATTTGGCACGCGCCCTGGGGAGAAGATTCTTGCGTAAATATTAAGCGTGAGCTAAATAATTCAATTTACTTACAAAAAGTGTCCTCTGCAGGGAATTTTGAACAGTACGGTATCTAGTTCCGAATATTATATATTCGGCCGATTTTTAATATTAATACTGTATTTTGTGTAGTGTTATTTTAATTCTTTTACTAAACTTTTATACAGTGTTTTTGACTATTCAATGGAAAAAATATTAATGTGAATGTCCAAAGAGTAAATTATCTTAAATCACACCAGTGTATTTAAACAGTTACCAAGTTCACTGGTGTCTGCTTATTATTTTAATGACCATTAAAATCATTCACCAGTCGTATCATACACCACGACGACTCGATCTATCTCGAATATGAGAGAAATTATGATGACTATTAGGTTAGCGAGGGTAAGGTGAAGGAGGGTAAGTGGGGAGATGAATGAAAAGTTGGCCCTCGACGCTCTTGCATGAACGCTGTTAAACATCTGAACATGCGTCTCAAGCATACCCAGCCAGATTGCGCTGTCTAAACGTCTACGGTAGCTGACTAAAGAGAAAGAGGGACAGATAGTTTGTTAGAGTGTGAGAGCACCTTTCCTTATTAGTTATTTAGGTGCACTATATAGATAGTAGATATTACTGTGCCCAGTTTATAATCAAATACATTTTAAATATCTTCATCTACCGAGTCCCATGTAATTTTATAAACGGGAATAAGTTGAATCAGCTGTGCTAACGATAAGGTAATGAGTAAATTTCGACGTAATTCCATGCAAATTAGTTAGGAAAGTATACCTTTGAGTTGCAGTAGGCTTTGTTGTGGGGTCTTCGCTCCGAGCTTAATTTCATTAGCCTTTTTCATTGTGAGTTTAGTTTCTGAAAAGAAAATCGACGTTGTTCGCCAAAGATCTTTTCGTCGTAAGGTTATGGTTGTATCGGGTAGGGGACAAATTGTATTGGGAAAGGTTTTACTAATTATATAAATATATAAAATCGTGAAGATTTTTACTAGAAGGTAATCTAATGGAGTTGAGATACATTTTATTTTTATTTAAATAGTCAACAAAGGATCAGGGAACATGTATAATGGCTAGTGTTCACTGTTGGACATTAGTAATATGGAAGGAATTACCGATTATATGCAGGCTAAAGAAGAACTGAAACATTTTATTACTACCTTAAAAACTGTGCGACTGAAACACAAAGAAAAATACTAATAGGAAAGATCCAGGTCTCTAGCCTCATCAGTTATTTGGTAGGGAATATCACAAGTAGGAGAAGTTGGTCTGGACTCAAAGATGGATGGACTATTCATTCAAATGAATGGCCAAAAAAGCATCTAAGAGATTTCATACTCATAATTTGTTCTCAATATCAGTGAAATAAAAACCGTAAGCTTTACTTTAAACCGTTTAATGTTGTTATTGTATGCCAAATCGAATATCAAGTTTACTTATTCGTATGTTTTAAATTTGTCAGGGAAATACTGTATGGCATACTGATTTACACATTTATTTTAACTACGCCAGTATGACATGTCATTGAAACGATAGTACACGCTTCCAACTCTTTTTTCCTCGGAGCGGAATTCTCTTTGAAACTTGAGGTTCGTTACGGAGTGCCTCAAGTTTTTACCTGTCTTAAGTAGGTCAGGTTTTCAATAAGCCCGTATCTAGTGTATTTCTTTTCGTTTTCTACGTGAAGTCGATACGTACTTTAACCTAAGTTTTGTTATCTACTTTTATACGCCTGAATGGTTTAGTGGGACTGTTTGATTTAAGAGTAGAGTATGGTAGTTCCTGTGTAACTCTTCAGCAACTTTGGTACACGGTAGAATTCTCGGGAAAAAGATAAGAATCTTTCGACGGACTTATTTACGGACACACAAGCAACGTCATAATGTATGTGATTTACTTCAAGAAAAAAGGTTTAATAAAGGAGTTTTTAATAGAATAAGAAGTTAGCAAGGTCTGACTAAGAGCTCAAGGAATTCTGCTCTCACGTGTTCATAAGAGATCCTAGTACCTCTTCATGTCTTTAGTGTTTTCCCCGCCTATAATTTTAGTGAGAGGAAATACCACATGCCTCAGTCCATCTCTCATGTAGATTAAACAGTTTTTAATACGTCAACGATATTGAATAAAGACATTATCACGTGAGCATGAGGATGTGCGCCCTAGCAACAATTTGTTGGCCTCCTGTTTTCCGGGTTCAGCAAATTGGCTTCAGTCTATCATTTGATAAAAGGAAACGGCGGAAGACTCATGAATATAAAAGTATATCCTATTTCGTTTGTTTATTTATTATTCATGATATACCTTTTAATGTTTGAGCTTTGCTCCGGGAACCGACGATGTTGACTGTGACATGATAGATGTTAAATCAATTTGGGTTGACTCTGTAGACCTTTTTGGGATAGTGCCTTGAGCAGTATTATGTAACTTTTCTGCGGGTTTTTCGGGGTCTGCTTTAGCAAAACTATTTTGTTTTGGGAAATTCAAGTAGTAAAGAATAGTGACGACGTCAACGGCTTATTTATATATTACGAGTTTACTCAACTTGTGTAACGTTTCTCTTTTTTATTAAGTCAACAAAGCTTTGGATTGGTAAGGTTTCGTATTTCATTAATAAAATACATATAAACGCAGGAAATATCCTAAAATAAAACTAGAAAGATTGGAGGGATGGAAGGTAATATTAAATCACAGTAATTCCCCTATCACCGTTCCATAATCCGACTATCCATACTTTGTTACTGGATTTTGCGAAAGTACGGATAACGCGCTTTACCTCGCCATTCGTTTTGTGCACCGCGATGGATTGGGATAGCTTACTTGCATTGTCGTTTCTGTCTCCTACTATAATATCGTCATTTACTGTGGCGCACTGTGGCACTCTGTTGAACATAAATTTATCGTTAGGAAATGAATATTTTCACCTCGAAAGTAATAATAAAGGATTTAATTTATTATTAAATTAATGGATTATCGATGGCGTAATAATTAGAAGTCGATGTTAGATTCGAATATGAATAGGGATAAATGTAATATGAAGCCTGTAAATAAATACAATACACGCATGAATATTTAACATAAGAGCACCGAAACTGGGTCGAGTCATAAGAGATCGACTCTGCCCCGAAACACGTCCGTCCATTCATCTCGACGAACTTTGATAAATGCGCGTGTACACTCAGCGCCACCTGCCGACAATAAGGTAATGGACGCTGTACATTGCTCGATGCGGGGCGGGGCTGATTAATGGATCGGTTCAGGGCTAGCGAACTACGTGATAATTTATTCAGTGATAGCAAGAGTGACAGTTGAGTACGAATGCTCCAAACACTCGCAAACAACGTTTAGGCGGTGTTGTAGCTTTGTTTTTAATGACATTTTAGCCGAAGGGTTCCGTATTCGATTTATGGGTTAGACGATTACGTCACTGTTTGAAATATATTTCTGATATCTTAATCGTACGGTGTCACAGTTTTCACAAAATGTACTTTTTGTTGTTAGAATTCATTTCTAAGAAATACAACCTAATTATCATCATCACTCTCCTAAATATAATATTGAGCTTCTTAAATAGATTACCTACCCGAATGAAAGCTGTGGCAGCCTTAATTTTGTTCCGTGACCGGGGGATTATGAGAACAAAAACCCAAATAATTATTGTTCACTTTTCTAACCAACGAATGTAAGCAAACCAATGTTATAGCGTTTACACCCTCCACCCCAAGTGCCGCGGGCATTTGCATAATTCTTCCCGTAAATTCACTTGCTCCCTAAACGCACTTCAATGTCGGTTTCGAGCGGGGTATTAGGAGTTTATTAATAAGACTTCGTAGTTACAATGTACACGGTGTTTCATTTAAAACTTGGCGAACGATAAAGGGTAAAACAGTTTGTCTATTTATTGGAGAGGTGCTTATTTGTTTCGCTTAATTAAAACAAATTTATTTTATTATAAGGTTATACAAGTTGCTTTGTTCGCAACAAATTGATAATTCGCATCTATTTTCTTCGTGTTTTACGAGTTTTCCACTCGTTAGAAAATATACTAGAGACGTGTAAGGTACGAAGCGGTGTGCTAGGAAAAAATTGCCAATGGGATTACTTCTTTCTCCCAGCCTTGCGTAATGAAGTAATCCTATTGGCAGATTTTTTCTCGCCTCGTTACTTTATACATATCAGATGGACTTTCAGCTTTAGATACTCTGGATACTAATAGGTTTTTATATAATACATACCTCGCGATCTGGTAGGTTTTTAAGCACACAAAATTGCTTGGACTAATAAAATTATTAATGTATGATATTTGGACAAGATATAATTATTGTATAAATAAGGAGACATATTCGTTTTTACTTGTAGAATACTACGTAGTAGATGTAAGAAGAAGTCAAAGTGTTCAATATTCTGCGTTGGTGTTTCTTCTGCTGTTTCTAGTATGAATAGTAAGTGATGTATTGTGGTAGTGTCTATAACTACAAAAACCGATTTATTAAAACTTTAGATGTTACCAGCGGCTTCATTCGCATTTAAATCAGAACAGCAATAAAAGGTTGTCGGTGCCTTCCTATCATTGGTTGCTTAGCAAAGCTTTTTTGTTAAAAGCTATCTTTAACTTGGCGGAAATATACATAGTAATGGATCTTCCTACAGAAATGAGATATTTTTTCGCGATAACAAGTAGCCTTTGGCAGTCTTTATTATATCAACTATCTCCACACCAAAAATCATACCTTAAGGACGCTTCGTTACGGCGTGAAAGAAGGACAATCAAACAAACATATTTTCGCATTTATGATAAATATTAGTATAGATTTTATTTTAGTTATAATTGCACTAGTACCAAGAACGAAAGGGGAAGCAGGCTCGTTTCCCCCTGTCTATATAAAATTAATCTTGGAAAACAATCTTTGTGCGATTCTATCCAATATCGAATACAAAGCCTAATCCACCCGACCGGTCCCAAAATTCGTAAACAACTAAATATTTAGAAGCCTTATTAGGCTCTTAATCTTGGGAACCACAAATTGCCTTAATTTAATTTTAATCACAATATCTCAAGGGACCTGGTAACTTTGCCCCTCTCGAACTCACATTATTAATTGAACGTTATTGAAATGTCCCGGTGGCGTTAACCTGTAGAGTGCTTACTGCACGGGACGGGTTGCAGGACCGGGTTTGATTTAACGTGAAAAAAATTAAGTTAATTTAAGGTTAGATTTTGCAAAAACTTTTCCAGTGTCCAATGAACACATCAACTCAAAACTATGACTTACTGTTAGGACCTGGAACGGGGTGAAATAACCCACCAAATCAAACTTAATACTCCACCAAAATTGGATTAGAAGAATCTAAAATATCATCGTTCAACGAAGCGGTTGTTTGTTAAAGCAATAATCATGTTTTAGTATGACTACACCAAATTTCTCACCATATATCAATTATTTGACAGTTCCTAATGTCAAATATAAAATTATTGTTACGTGTTTTATTGTAGAGGAATTTTTAGGATTCTTTCATATAAAACGTAATAATATAATTATTTGTTTTGATTATTTCATAGTTGTATGATTTTTATTTTAAATGAATATTGAATTCGTTACTAATATAAATTTTCATGTCGAACTTTTCCGACAATTTTACACGATTATGTTATTCGGAAAATGAATACTTTATGGAAATTGGTATTTATTAGGTTCATTCTGCTTTTCTAGATCTAGTAAATGAAACAAATTACGTTTTGTTTTTATTACCTTTTATATTAGGTAACACAGGAGTTGGAAAATATTGTGTACTTTTTTATCGATTGCGGTACATAGCTATTCAAGATATGCATAAAGTTTTTAATAGACAAAATGTCACATTACTCCATAAGAAAAAAAAACATGCTGTATAAAGTCAGTATACACGTTATGTAATCTTTCCTTGCACCTTAATGTACCATTATTCAGGCGCTAAGCGCACGCGTGTATACACGGCGAGGCTCCACGGTGTGTGTTCGCTCGCGGGTCTCCGCTTATTTCAACGGAAACGCATTCGCGACCTATTTTAAGCGTCTAGTATAAATCGTGAAAGGCATTAGACTTTGATGATACGGCTTCGCAGAGAAACTTAAGCGTCGGGTTTAAAGTATTATCAACACCATTGTTATATATAGTTTGGGTGTATAGCTAGGGTAATCGAGTATGCAGATACATCGTGCAAAAACTAATAACAGCTCCTAGTGCGGAGAAACCGATCTCTCGACGGCAGAAAAGTTAGTGAGGCGAAGTAACTGAGTGAAGTCCAACGCCCTTCCATCGGTGAATCTCTATTGTAGCGCAAAGTTAGCCAAGTATCGATATCAACGAGATTGTGCTGCCATCTGTTAGAACTAATACTTCGTTTCGTTTAACGACCATGTCCGGTATATTACCTGTACTTTATTGTATATTTTAAAACCTCAAATCCCTGTAAAAGCGAGAATACATCATGTGTGGTATTAATACAAATTAATTTATGTGCATGAGTCATTCAAAAGCAAATAAATATGATTATTATTTTACATTTATGCATTTTAAAGATTAATTATTTATCATTAACTGCATCAAAAAGCGTTTTATATAGTACTAGCTGTTTGATAATATAAAAATACATTAAGTACCACGAATTCAGCCTCACTTTACTTCGGGAAGTTTCTCAGCTGAGTTAATACTTATTTTCTATTGTTTTCATCTGATACTTGCACAGAGAGACATCTATTTAAACAGAAATAAAAATCTTTATTACAACTCATATATTGACATATTGGAATCCTGATGCATGAACTAGGAAAGACATAGTGACCAGTGCCACAAAAAGAAATGTGTTCAATATCAAAAAAAAATCTACGTATAAAACTTATAATTATAAATTAATGATTAGTTAACAACGTATCGATGCTCTAACTATATTGAAATTAATGAACGAATTTAACAGAAAGCTTCTTTAGTGCAACTGAAACACGCTTAAAAATCTCACAGAGAATTGATTTGCCAGATAACCAATTTAATATCAAGCAGGTGTCTTCAGTAAATTGGTTGCTACAAAATAATGCCTTCCTTCAGCGGGACATGACGTTAATGCTCATCAGTTATTTAGCAGGGGGCGCCACGAACAACGGAGATTGATTTGAACTCAGTGATGGGTGGGGCCCTTGAGGTTTCAGGCACGACTCTTTTATGTTTCATTTTTATCAAATAACATTTCTTAATACCTTCGCTACGTGGCTTACATCAGAACATTTTTAATCAGTCTAATATGAGGGTATCTAGACTCAGATAAGCTGTCTATTGCATTATAAGATCTAGTTAGCTCTTGCTAGCCGTAACAGTAAGAGGAGAATATGAAATAATTCAATGCCTAATCGGTCGAACTGTATTATAAGCTTTTAACATGTTATACAATTGTAACTATAAATGACAAAATTAATTATATAATTTTCCTTTTGCTCTGCACTTCGCACTAGGCAAGGTATCAATATTATTCTTTACGTATCGTGAGCATTCTATACTGCAAAACAAAAAAAGAAGATAGTGAAAGTTTTTAAGTAAGATCTAAATGAGGAGCATTAAATTTACGAAAAAAAATGTGTGTGTACAAAATAATATTTTCGTATACGAAATCGCGGATACCAGGCCACCGGATACCAAGTCGTTCCCTATCACTATCTTTGATACTAACATTCAAGTCACTTGTAAATCGCAGGATCGTCCAACTAAGTTTCACACGCGGCTAAACACAAAACATGCGCATAACCTTGTAGCAAGGTCGAGCGTAATGGCGAATGAATGGTTACATCTGAATCGGAGTATTTTATTACGATTCCATGCTGATAAAGACTTTACATATTAGATATTATTATTGGATATTATCCGATTTCAGGTAGGGTAAAATGTTTAAAAGCTGATCTTTTTACATTATTCCTAACTCCCATAATTAAATAATAATTTAACGCTAACACACTTATACCCCCGCAGTAGGATTCCCTGTGTCGCGGGTGGCATGGACAACACAAATAACATGTCACTAAGACCCATGACCGGAGAACAAATATTTATCTGTCACATAAATATATGCCGCGACCGGGAACCGATCCCAGGACCACTTGCTTCGCAGACAGGGTCACTACCAACTAGGCTACTGGGCCGAATTGTTAACAACATGTTATTATAGTTCGCTAAGTAGCAATTCTGGCGTGAAAGTGAACTGTTATATATGCGGCGACAGACCTAGTCTAATATTATTAAACTAGTATAGATGAGCACTATATACATACATATTTATATATGGTATTTATATGTTTATGTATATTAATTGTATGTTTGTTTTCTATTATTGAACACGCATTACTATTTCTCACCATCTCCAAGGATAGATTGGTAGAGAATGCAATTAGGCATAAAGTTCGCCCATTGTAAATCTAGTTATAGGTTTTCAATAAAGGGTTAAATAAATAAATACGATAAATAATAACTGGGTGGCAATAAATGTTATCGAATATATATTTTCTGATCGATAATAATGTTAGTCTATACGTAGTAGTTCTAGGAGGTCAATATAAAGCCGAAAGTTCAGAGTGATGCCTAGAAAGTTGCTTCATCGAAAGTCTGAAGCCATAAACTAAGTACTAGAAACGTTACGGCGCAGCGCTTTTCGAAGTCATGGCCTATAAATTTTACACCAATCATTACGAAGGCCGTCTAAAGCGCGTTACTTGCTAACAACAAGCGGGAAGGAGAAAAACATTTTATTACGTCATAAACGCGAACGAAAAATGGACATACACGTGAGATTATAACGTGGCCATATCGTTGAGTTCTCTAGGACAGGTCCTGTAACAAAATCTGTAACGGCGCGGAATGCTACTATAAACGGATATTACATTTTATTTTATTGTCACTTACATTGAAATAGTGTTATGTTAGTTTCACGTGTTAAGAGCGGTAGATTCGCAATATTAAAAGGAGAAATTTCGCAGGTGTTAGAGCGAGATAGATATATGATAATACCAAAGTACCTAACGACCAGTAATCTACAACAACCTAAAACATTTTCCTGTTTAATACTAGAACCTGGGAATCGTAACATACCAATATGTAATTAGTATGACTAATTGAACAGCTATCTTAATATCAGGAAAGCCACTGTTATTGTTACATAGCCTGAATCCATCTACTTCATTTATTTTTCGCAACGTAGAAAAACATTTATTTTCTATGAATAACAAAACACTTTACCCACAGTAATTCTCACCTTCGATTTGAATACAACAGTACGAGCAATGTTGTTTGATAAACAAAAAAATAGGTGTAAGACCCTGTCGAAGGCACGCGAACCATTTTTTAGGAAAGTCCCCTTTCATGCCGGGCCTTTGACGTCACTTTTGAGATACAGCGGGTGACGTGTCTTTGTGTTCCGAACATGTTTATTTTGCTTTGATCCACATCGAAAAAATGTTTCAGCTACTTCACCGAGCAACGAGTTAATTCGTGTACTCAGTGCTGCCCTCTTTGTTGTATGGAAGCTATTGTTAATTAAATTTTTCTTGTTGTTGGTTTTTAATCTCACAAATGTACGTTTTGTATTCAATGTAATGTACTGTACAATCATAGGTGATGTGGGCCTCGTTTTTTGCGAATTTATACACGTCTTGCTTCATTACGCTTAAAATAGGTGTTTCTGGTGTTTAATATATACTTTTATTGTTTTGCAGTTAAAAATGACGCATTTTCTTTAATCTATTGTACTTAATACGTCACATATAATTATATTTTACACAATTGCATCTTCGTTACGGTACTGCGGTAACGGGGACATGTGTGTGAAATCCTAATATGTATGCTGGTATTATACTATGCTAAATTGTGCTTAATTCAAGAAGAGATAGGATAAAAATGTTAAGCTAACAACCTCGCCGGAGATTAAGCTGAAAATATTTAGCCCAGAAGATTCTAAACACAGACAAAAACGACAGCAGTAGAAAAAAAAACAATCGTAAACCTTTTAAATAATTCTGTACGTAAATATTACCGTGTAAACATTTGCTACATTTCGTCCTAAATTTCACATGTGCCTTAATTACACTTCAATAAAAGTAACCTTAGTCGCTGTTTGGTTTTATTTACTTGTCCGGTCCCCGAGTATCCGCCCGAACCGAATTAAAGACTGGTGGCCATTCGCAGATAATCCCGAATATCCGTCAGCGGGCGCGCCGTGTGGACAACCCCAAATCCGTAGCAATTAACAATCAATAAAACGTCCTCCAAACTATGCCTTTCTGGGGTTTATCGTGGCCATCCTACTTCGGTAACGACGACCTCCCGTTAACGCTGGCTCGTTAGCCCGAATCGTGTATTATCCTTTATGGCCACCGCTTCAACAATAATGTTGTGGAAATAAACTGCTGGGAGCAACTAGTGCTATAATGGCATGTTTTTTAACGCCACCGGCCGTAACAGCTGTTCGCGTCGTTAGTCAAAACTTTCACGGCACTTTGGCCCCTATCTACTGACGATTATCTCCGAGATGTCGTTTATTTCAGTTACTTGGTCTCGAAATTGCAATACTTGAAATCTAATAGAGTTTTGTTGAAGTCGCATGACATTACTAATAATTATATTAATCGAATGTATATTATTAAAATATTTAGCTACATATAACAGCCTTGAATTTGTATACTAAATGGTAATTGGAAATTGTTACATAATTAAGCTTTGTTACCCATTCAGATGCCAATACATATTTGAAAATAATTTGGAAGCAATATAATCATAATTAAATTGTGTGTTTTGTTATATTTGATTACTGCGGTAAACATTGAACGTGGGTATGAAGCGTGTGATAAAAATTTGCTGCCAATGTTTGTAGCGTGGTAACGTATTTATTTGCGAACATCAGGGACAGGTTTTCCGAAGCTAAAGAGAAAATAAAAAACATGTAACAACACTGATTATTCAATTGAACTGAAGGTGGAACAAATTCAGGATATTTGTTTTGTAATTCTCAACAATAATGTACCTGCTCTAGACTCTACAACTGTTTAGTATTATCGTGGATTTTTAGTCTGTAGTTATCATTAGTTTAGGATCTGTGCATAGGGTCTTGGTTTTATGCATAGGTGATCAATGAATAACGATGACAAAACCATTGTTAAAATTTAGCCGTGTAGTCAATTTTCCATGTTTTTAGAAGAAAAAATAGAGATCTGGATTATACCCAATAAATTGTAGTTTTATTCGAGCTACGGGTTGCAGCCTTAATTAATACATTAAAAGATGGTTAATGGACTTATGCACAATATTTTATTTCAATTAGTGTATTAATAAGCGCGCTAAATAGGCGCTCATTTCAAGAGCTCTTAATGACGCGTGAAACACCGTCAGGAAACCTTCACACCCGAGAATTCTCCATAATGTTCTCAAAAGTGTATAAAGTTGGTAATCTGCACTTGGCTAGCCTATATTGTGAGAGGTGCCCCAAAGCCAGCAGTGGTACAGATATGGGTTGTGACAATGATTTAACACGTTAGCATAAAAAGGTGAGATGA
>DWPA01003176.1:0-14488 GCA_018251375.1 Calpodes ethlius
CAACTGAATATTACTGGAAAGTTCTATGGCCTTGGTTATTGTAATTGTAAAAAACTAAATACTCATAAATCACCAAAACACAAGTAACGGTCGGTATAAGAGTTCAAAATGAACATTCTGAACTTGAATCATTGTTCCAGAAAAGGTACCAGTATAATTAGAGAATGAAGACGTTACGATTGTTAAAGTCCAGTCAGTTGTGAATTTAAGCAATCGTGTGAAATGATTGCGACCTCAATACGATATGGATCTTTGTTCGGTTCTAATTTTACACAGTACTTTCATCTATTCTCTTTTTCCATTTGGTTTTTTTGGAATGATCGCACGAATTGTTTATGACCTTTTTTATCTTTTACCTCTTTCTGGATGTGTTAACTATCCACCTGTTACCACTATTGATTATTTCGTCGCTATTTATTTAACTACTTCTCCATGCATCACGTCTATTGATGATATTTTGAATGGAAATTTTAACTCGTAGTTATTTACATTTTATAAGCTTCTTTACAGTTATAATCATAAAACTTGTGAGCCTCAGTGACCTCATTACATGGGAAAATTAACTGATTTTATGAAGTAAAGCTTATAATTTATTTCCATAGACATAACATTTTCTAACGTGTTAATAATGACATAGTAATCAGGTAAAGGTAAACTTATTATCCGACGTTGACTGACCAGCTGCAATACTTAGACGTGTGGTTGGCCGTAGTTGCCATCCCCTCGGCTAAATACTGTGGTTATATTGCCTCTGTTTAGATCAGACAAGAAAACCTGTCCATCAAGTTTCTAGTGTGATATCCTTGTAATGGGGTCTGTATTATACGGCCGAGGTTCTAGTGAACCGGCAAGGTTGTGTCGATGTATTTGATTTATTTCAAAATCGTTTAATTGATACTGGGTTTGTTTTGATGGTGTCTGATATACATGAGGTGATGGATTATTGATGGTAATGAATAGTTATACTATAAAGCCGGTCAATAACAGAACTTAACGTTATTTCACGTTACATAAATTAATATTGAAATATTTTTTCTCGTTAATTAATCAGTTGTGAATATTAGTATAGAAATTTAAGTTTTAAGATATGCCTTCTAAAGATCCCATAATAATCAAAACGATAATTCCTATGTATTACATGTGAAGGCAATTTAAGCAGAGCATCAATTTCAATAACATTAACTCAATGTTAGCTAGAAAAACAGTCATGAATTGTCATTTACTTAGTGGGACACGCGGGTAAGTATAGTGAAGAGTACCCATGAATATATAGTTATGACATTTACGATTTCTATGTTATCGCTCAATTTCTTTAGACGGAAGCACTTATGCTTCTCACGCGAGCAGTTTAACGGTTCCGAGTATCACGATGCTGCTATTTGGATTTCAAGAAGCTATTGTTATTACATAACCCGCGACTACGATTGACTGCTTTTCGTTGTACTATGAATTACATTTCTGATTTCTATCTTGTAAATGTTGTGTTCAAAATTAATAAACTTCATTTTGATATCAAATGCTCGATTAGAATATTTTATCTCGTAAAGTTCTTGGAAAAACAATTATTCCCTGGATGCCTTATTCAATATAGTTTCCCTTTCATTCCGAGAAATAGATCAGATAAGAGAAAAAGGATACTTGTATAAAATACCGGGCGAGATGTAAAGGCTTGCCCCTTACACGCACACCGGCGTGTCGGTCACTGGTAATTACAGAAACCCTGTCATTTAGTTCTTATTACATAGTCCTCGAAGGATCGCCGCCGGGAACAGCAGAGATCGTGACTGCTATGATCTTATCTTATTTCTTTTCTACGCCATCATCTAGCGTTATGTAATGATCATCCATCAATTGCGCCTTACTAGTATGTTGTGTGTGTAATGAATGAACGCTGCAATAATCGATATGTTCAACACGATGTTTATCTCTGGCTACAGATCGACCGAGTCACCATTCATAATTACATATATTCTCACGTCAGTCACTGTCTTTCCGTAATTAGATAAGTGACCCAAATAAATCCTACACCTTATAAGTGCTCTTTTAGTCGCATTTTGAGGTGGTTAATTAGGTTCTTGTCAACCGATGGCGTTAATGCTTTCGGAAAGTTCACTGGCTCTCGGTTTCTTGTTTATGGCTCGTGTGAAATGTTCAAACAGTTTGTAATATGTTCGTTAATGATGCGTTGCCTCTATCTTATTTCTTGAATAGGATAATCTTTAAGTTGTGTACTTAAGGATAGTTATAAATTTTGCATGCGTGGATTTCTCTTGACATTGTTGGTTTAAAAATTTTGAAAAACAAAGGCGTGAATAAATAAAGTTCTCGGATGAGACTCCAAGTTTCATTCCTTATTATGACTTATTAGAGCTAATTCGCGTTAAATTTAGTTTTACTTAATTTTGTTATGATTTGAATAGGAAGGCACTATTTGGTTACTTTTATTTAAATTTAACTCTTTTAATTTAATACTTGTTCGATATTTACACAATGAAACATAAGGAATGTCTTCTAAATGTCTTTATCCAATTAACACCTTTGTAAGTGATATTTGATGTCGAAATTAAAGTCAAAACAATGGTGGGTTCATTGAAACGAGAATGTGATCAGGATTGACATTTTAAATGTAGGTAACGACGAAGCAATTGCAATAAATTGTCTTGTTAGAAGATAACCGGATTATATTGAAGGATACTTTATGAGTAGAACTAATAATTGCACTCGCTTAGAGAAATCTCTGCGTAAGTATCCACACGTTAAGTAGATTAATCGTTTAAACACTAAAATCACCTGTTTATAGTGCATAAAATATAGTAACAGTGTAGTTCACCATTGAAGAGATACCTCGTCTGGAGCCAACCCTGAGTGTATTACCAGATCGGTATTTATCATAAACATGGATGATGTCAATTGGAAATAAAGCAATGTCAAATTTTAACTCATAGGATAAGAGGTAACTAACAAACATTTGCAAATAAAATAAAGCCCTATCCTTTTTTATTTGTAAATTGATGAAAACAATAATTTAATGTCATCTCAAGCTTACGTAAGTTAAAATTTAATCGAAATTGGCTAGAAACAAATAGGTTTACCACAGATCAGTTTACAGTTTATAGTATGACAATTAAAAAAAAATATGTATATTATTTTAGTCATAATTCATTAATAATGATCATCAGTTGTGTACAAATATTTTACTGTTATATATAATGAAGATAGTAACATACATATCAAGTAGGAAATCAATGTCTCTTAAATTGACAAATATCTCTGTTGGATTTGTTTTGCAGACAGTTATTCAGATGGTCAAATATGACAAATCTTATGACTCGAACTATTAGACCGTCCAATTTTATATACAAATAAATTCTGTGTATAGTTGTAGACTATTTTCCATTTGTCTCATTAACTTCTTATCTGCTTATTATCTTACGTTGCTTTAATATAAATTCTCCTTTTTATCTTTTACATTTGCAACATCATTCGTTTTGTTGTCTACTGATGTTGTGAATCCAGAAATAAAAGGAACATATTAGCTATTAACACTTGCTCCATTCTCACAGATGTGAGCTAGGCAAGCAGTTTCTAGAGTGCGGTCTGAAATATGCACACGCCTTAATTAGACTTGTTCTTCGACCACAACCCGGTTGCATGGTTGCACGGCGAGAATGATAATAGCCAAGTGGATATAGATTACAAAAACTTGTGTGCCGGTCAATGCAATGTGGGAACGCTGATCATAGTGAATATTTAATAACTTAGATAGACTGTGCTCTAATTACAGTATTTTTTTTATTTCCATATCTGTTTATTGATGAAGTGCTTATCAAAACGGCTGATGGTAACTGGCTGAGATCAGTTGTTGGTTATCCTGTCCACTATGTAACACGTTCCGTTCCGTTACGATCGCCAGCTGGGATAAGCACTTATGACACTAGATCTTAGATATTTACGACCGACGTCTTAATTCACGTAGCTACCTACACCTGCGTCTCAGTGCAAAACTTAATCTTGATCAAAATTTGTTGTTGGGTTAGAATATAATTATTAATATTTTGCTTAATGGAGAATCTAACGCTCGTTTTACATTTGCCTAGGTATGCATTGGTAAAGTATTTAGTTCATAATTTTCTGGTAGGGATCTATATTTCTTTGCTTTATAGTGTTCTAGATAAAATCTTACACAGCAAAATCTTGAGCAGTATCACTACCAGTAGGAATTTACATATGAAATAAACTACTTTTTATATTGTAGTATGCAAATTTAATGCACCTAAGACTGGTCTGCGATACGCATTGGTAGTTTCAATTATGTTTTATAGTTATCGTTGGAATACAAAACATATCTTTCCTTTTATGTTCTTATGTTGTTTTGCTATTACCCTTAAAACATTCTTTACATATATACTTTTCATATGTGAATTATATATTTTTTTTATTTTCACATGATGTATTTATTGTAAGTAACTACTTTACTCGTAACTGTGTTTATAAATTGACGGATATGTGTCCCTATATATTTTTATAATATTTATCTATACTGGTTCACAACTGTATAACCTATTTGCACTAACAACGCTAAATATGATCTTTAAATGAAATTCCTTGTTGCTTTAAAGGAATGCTGGATTTATCAAGCAGCAATGCTGTTTAAGTTTTACTAGGCCGCTTGACATTGTTTTCGTTACCAGGTGAGTTTTCTTACATGGTATTTTTATGAGCACCTATTAAGACATACGTTTGTAGTTTTCATCTAAGATTTCTCTACTTGCAGCAAAAAATATACAAGGTATTTTTGTTACGTTACATTTCTATTTTAGTCGAACAAACCCCATCAGTTATAATCAGGCTTTGATGGTTAATCTCAATGCGGTTAATTTCGTTATCCTTGCGGTAGTTAATATCACAACCGCTCGATTAAAATAACCGCGTAATCGATTGCGTGCATATATGAATGTCATTTCTTGAAAGCCTTGTCCAGATGACATGCCCATGTATGTAAACGTATGAGCTTATTCGCAACTTAGTAGCGCTACCGAGTAGAAAATTCGTACAGGTGTTCTCAAGTTGTGTTGGATAATGTCCACTTTAAGTTAGTCGTGTAAAAGTTTGAAGTCCACACCGTCGGGTTTAGATGCGTCGCGTGGTCGCGCACCGTGGCGCCTCAGTTTGCTGGCGCTGCCCGCGCAGCTCACTCGTTTGTTACTCAACTCGCTGTTGTTATCGAAAATCGACTGGTCGATACGAATTTGGAACGTTTTCGACCGGTAAAGTCGGTTGAACTGTCGCTTTTAAATAGCGAGTGCCTCTTGCGACCGGCTAAATTTCGCATTGCGAATTCCAAGGTGATGTTGCTTCATTCTGTTACGCTACAGTCTTAACAGATAACTGTGAGGAAACGTGTGTAAGCTTCCCGTGTGGTGCAGTCATCGAGTATGTGCTGAGTGCAGTGAAAAAGGCATGTTTTTAGTGGAGAGTGATATTTCTGTTATGTTTCGATACTGATACGTTTCACTGGACGCGAGACAAAAGTGCTTGTGTCATTGTTCATGTGACTTCGGGAGTATTGATACACGGTGCATTTCCCCTGTCCATACGTTGATTTATGGTAAGTTATTCAGTTTCCTTACCGTGTAAAGTAAATTCTAATTTTAGCTTCATCTGACTACCATAATCGCTCATAGATTTGCGTTTTCATCCATTTGTTGGTGACTACTGATTAATATTAAATAAATGATTAAATCGGTCATTATGACATCGCTTTAAAGTTTCGAAACATTCGCGATAAGTTGAAATGTTAATGCCGTTATGAATTCGTACGACCGATTTAGTAGATTGTTTCGAAATATACACGTGTTTTATCAAAGATTAAAGCTAGTAGGTACGGTAATTAATAAATCGTGACAGTGACATTGAGTCAAAATAAAAAGAAAGTGACTTTACGTCATGACACAGTCGCGGATATTCATCATGCCCAAAAGCGGAGAATGTAAAAGCTTGCGATAGATTTAAAATTAATCACTAATAGATAGTATGAGTCGACATTTTCAAATGTACTTCCGATTGTGGGTCAAAGTGTTTATTAATTGCGAACGAACAAGTGGAGCCGCTATTGTATGCGATTTGCGAATTGATCAGAACTGGAACTTACCGATATCCATTCACTTTTAAATCTAAATAAACACAGTACGAAGGAAAACTTAAGTGGGTACAGGATTTTTATTTTGCGCGCCGTTGACTAAACTTGTGATTGAGGTCAAATTTTAATTGGTCACCATTTACGGTGAATAGCTAGCATGTTGTTATCTCTAGGTTTTTTGTCTTTGGTGATAATTGCTTTATACAGTACTTATGGTACTAGTCAAAGGTTTCATTTTAGGCTAAATTGTATATGTTCGGAAAGCTAATGAACCTTATATAGATATATATTACTAATACTAATGTTTGGAATCAATGAAATAAGAGAACTAAACAGGTGTTCTTTCATGCACAATTGCAAAAGGTGTGTGTTCGACCTGTACGTAATGATTATGAATTCAATTAATATTCATTAATTAAACGACATACGCAACATTTTATAGTATTATTTAACTGAAAATAAATTTTATTTATAGAGACGTATTAACATTTTCCTTAATTTTTAACATCAGACACTGTACATCGCTATTTCTCTTTTTGAAAATCATTGTAATTTTGAACTATCCAACGTTAAATCGTTGTTTTTATTTTCTATGTTTTAGGTTAATAAAGAAGTTTAGGTTTGTGATAATTGAACCAGTTTTTGTTAAATTGTCTGACTGAGTTAGTGTTTAGAGAGTTTGACCTAGGTACGGAATGCAGACTCGTCACATCGGTGTTTGAGCTGCGTACCTTGAACTTCTGTTTCAATAATCATTAAATGTCAAATAAATAAATCCGTTAATATGTGGATAGTTACTGCCGAAACATATTTATAATACAAAAAAAAATATTTCCAATAATTGCCTCTTTAGTTAATAGCGTTTTCGAAAAGAGTGCACTGTAGAATGATGGAAAATTTAAGATCAACTTGACGAAAAGTTCAAACTTTTATTGCAATGTATATGATTGGAGAATATGCATATGATGATAATTATTTCCGATTCTAACATACGTAAGGTATCTACTTAACTTAAGTTGTAAATTTTTTTTACTAACTTTCGATCGACACATGGTACCTCAGATTACATATTAAGACATTGTTTCATACATATGTTACGTAAATCTTAAATATCACTGTCTTGTAACATACATTTCTGACCAACTAGGATATCCATTCATCAACGAGTTTAAAAAAATAAATCCTTGTCTAATGACTCCAAATCTACTGTAATCAACACATTGCATACTAATGGGGTTAGTCGTCTTTATAAGATGGATATTAACTTCCAACCCACAGTTAGTGGCTCTTAGCGCGCCTGTCAGTCGTCAATTGTTTGTTGTCCCACCTTGACCTCAACACGACCTCCAATATACAACCACCAGGTTACCACCAACAAGCACGATTTCAACCATTTCAACAATTCGCGTGAAGATTCACGCTCAACTTTCGACGGAACGCTGGGTTCAATAAAATGTTGGAAATGGGAAAGTAAATAGGTATACTGGCGTAGAAAAGGTTTTTATGTCAATACTTACGCTTTCGATAAGTGCTGTTTGTTCTTAGTTTGAAAACTGTGTACCTAATAGTTGGAGGTTTTTAATGTCTCTTAAAGCTGAGAAGTACATTTCCACACAAATGTGAATAATACGATAATATATTTTTATGATTACATTGTAAAGTATTTGTAATGTTATTTAACTAAGAAATAAGTAGTTTTAGTTTTAAAAGTATATTTACTAAATGTAAAAGTTTTTTAAATTACGCTTTTTTTCATATAATTTAAAGATAACAATACGTTTTATTATAGAGACACAAATGGTATAAATACAGGAAACTCAGTACAGTCATAAATTAAGATGCGTTGCTAGATTTTATAATAAGTTAAACAGTGCTTCTTACCTGTTTAATTCGAACTGAGTTACGACACGGAAATCGTAAATCTTCATACAAAAAATACATTAAGCAGTCGGTAACTGTGGTTTTCGTTTGTTTTTCGTTCCCGGCCCGCCGGAGTTATCATTTCGAGTTTCACATATTTCGTATTTCAATGTTGTGTCTGTTATAATATATAATTTGGATTGGATTTTGTTTAACGAACGAGATGCGTATGATTGTTTATAAAATTGATGTGAAATTATCTTTTTTATATGATAATGATAGGAAATGAGTTCGTAGTACCACCATTCCCTGCCGAAAGTGAACACCTGTGACAAACTTTGGATAGGACTTTATTAGTTGTTATTAAGCCAGTTTGTTATTATTTGTTAGTAAGAAGTCTCTGGACGTTAGGACTGCATGTAGGTTTGTTCTGTTAGTGAGTATTAGGGTTCATTCTGTAAGTAATCGTTAGTCATTTGTTGCACATGAAGTTGGTAACAGATGTGTTGCAAGCAATGAGTACACATCGCCTCTTGTATAAGTATAACCAGCAAATTAGAGCACTCTTCAGACCTAAGCACAATTGCTATAAGGCAATTATTTTACAGCAGAAGTACATGTGGCAGTGACATGGCAGGTACATATTTATTAAAATATTCCATTAAGGCTATGAAAATAATTCACTACAATAATACAACTACTCTTTATTGTCTACAAATTTAAACATAATAAAAATATGAAAACAAGTCTTATTGCTAAATAGCAATTCTTCCAGACAAGTTATAGAGTAGAAAATAACAGAGGGCATAGATTTGTAACGTAACATGTATGAAATTTAATTACAAATTCGTGACAAAATCAATAAAAAGAAACTGTCGTTTACTCCCCGCAATCATAAGATTTAATTTCACTTGAATACTTGATAAAAGTGAAACTTAATAATTCGCGAAAGCAGCCACATATTACAATTTGGATGAATAATAAGTTAATGCTTTAAAAATATTTAAAGTATAATATGTTTTCTTTTCGTGAATGCATTTGGTGATTTCTTGTATGGAACCATTACTGATCATGGTAATACAGGCATGGCGGACTTTAGTACGATTTATCATAATGTAGTAGCTATATAGGTATGTAATAATTCACGCCTATGTTATTTACTATTGAAGTGTTATCTCGCCCGAACCAAATTCTATGCTCAATCTTTTCACAAAATTTCGCGGATCTCCTAAGTAATGTAATATGCAATATCCACTCTGTATGAGGAGAGGAAGTATCTTGAATTCTGCTTGTATGACTTGATGTGACTTATTTAGCAAAGCAACGCATCTGTAATTTTTCTATGAGTATTCTACCATGAACAGTTTAAAATTTCTGAGTAGTGTTTTGACTTCTAACAAATCTATTTATATTGCACATTACATTATGATATAACAGGCTGACATAATTGACGAAAATCAAACCTTATTTTATCGTTCCTTCACAAATGGTGTTAAAAGCAAGTTGTTTAAAATTTAAATTAAAGTTTGAATTTTAAAAACTGTCATAAAATTATATGCTACCCGATAAATGAGCTGTATTTGACATAAAATGTGAAAACTTAAAAACTGGTTGATATTTTACTGTTATATGATTTTGGCCTTTCAAACTATATGTCGAAATGACTCAGATAAGCAAGGCAACTGACAATTAATAAATAGTACTGTTCGAAATGAAATCGCGTGCAAAGAATTATATATTACCTATCCAATCATATATATACCTGCAGATTTATTTTTCTACCAGTCCTAAATTGACATTAACGACCAGGTTTAGTTAAAATGTATACAATATATGATTTTATATTATTTGATACAAAGGAATGCATATAGGTTTCATCTAAAATAGACAACATTGGACCTAAAAATGCCTTACCCCTAATAGGTTATTTTCCCGCAATCACTTATTCTTAAAAGGACTTATTCGCTAAATGCGCCATTGTTAAAAATACCTGTTCTAGAAATATCTTATTTTAGCAAAGTCTCATTCAGTATAACCTTTAGGTTGTGAGCGAAGTGAAGCCGGGCTGCTAATAAAACATTATTCTTTTAATTGTAGTTACGAAATATGTAATACAAATATTAAAGCCGTAGACGAAATTAGTAGCTATTTTATAAAAAAATCACTATCATTAGTTTTTTACGAACCTGCAATTGGTTCCACTTTGGGACCGTGGGATTTAGTTGTCAGAATGACATGAAATATCGCCCTGTATTACACACACACAGCGATAATGACACAGTACCTTGAAAAAAGGCGGCAAATAGAATAAAAATATATTAAATGACGCTTGATCTGTGAAGGCAGTTACGCAATAGATTCTATTCTTTTGTAATTCGAATCTTTGGTTTCCGTTATTGATGGACCTGGCCGGCGATTTGATACGGGCTAAGTCAACATAAAATAAAATCTGAATATTGGAGAGTGGATTCCAGTTACTTAATACGAAGCGTAACAGTCTGTAGAGCGAGACGAAAGATTTTCATACTAATTACATTATTAACGTTTGCGCAACTAAGGATGCCTTTTGTTACAAAAGACAGTTTTTCCCTACACAGATTTATATATGCTTTAGTTTTGGGTTTTAATTACGTGTTTAATTTTGTTGTTAATTTTAGTATATATAATTTTCATTAACTGTTAATTAGGAGAAGATTATAATGAACACGTGAGTGTAAGTTTATTATATCCGATCATATAAACTTATTATGTAAGTATTACATACGAACTGCTATTCTAGATGTACATATCAAGTGCAACTTAAGAGGCCGACACATAAATAACATGTCGTTGCAAATGATAAAATGTAGAGGATTGCACAATTTATCCATCCAATCACATTGTATCACAAAGTATCACAAGTCTTATACACTATCACTTTTAAATTGTTAAATAGTTTTTATCACAGAAGGCGTATTAATTGTTTTGCATATTACTGAAAACTCACTTTTCAATCGTGTGTTGTCAGATAGTTTCTAGAAGTCGTTACAATCCGATTAACAAACATTTAAGCGAGCCGTCGATTGTCTTATGAAGGTGTTACTTCAATCCCTTGACCACGCCGTACCCGTGAGTCATACAATACGTAGTCATAATCACGATGTAAGTGATGCGAATGCGACGCGCGACGCCAGCGCCATGGCGGCCAGTGGCGGAAGGTTCAATAGTCTGGCCCTTTTCCGGTGCATACACGCACAACTAACTTAACTTACATTTTGGTGATAGTGTGACAAATATTTATTGTAATATCGTTAATAGTAGTAATAGATACAATATTATCCTTAATCGTGGAATTAAATAGAGGGAGGAGCTTAGCGGTTTTTTTTTAACCATTTTTATTGGGTTTATTGTTAAATATACATCAATGACATACAGAACGCGTGTACAAATAAAATATTAGACTCAACCGTTAGTTAATACTCTTCCAGCAATCCTACGTGACAAGATTCTATTAAAATTACTATTTGTTTGATGAGACATCGGTCAAATATGTGGACATTGTCCTTGTCATTTACCAATAAAAATGATAATACACAAAAACCTGAGTTAATAAACCGGATTCCAGCACAAAATATAAAAAAGGACTCATTCATGCCGCTGCCCTTATTGTATTGTAATCGTTTGACAACACAAATTGTATCGGCTGTGCTAAAAATATAATACAAAATCTTTGTTTTGGTTATTGCAAGTGTTTATAAATGTTATTGAACACGTGGGCACAATTATTGATAATATGAGTGATGCAGATGGTAGAATTTCATATTCTGACACAGAACAGGACTAGTCCTGAAGTAATCTCTCTTCTAGTAGTAATTGGAGCGATTTGACTTAGAGCAATTTGTTTCACTGTAGATTTATCGGTTGTCTCGCCTCAGGCGTAGCATACAAAAGTTGTACAACCATTCAATTTCAAAATTAATTTATGGTTAAAGTGGAATTGAACGGTTAGAACAGTCCCTATAACGAAATTGGCAACGAAATAGTTTTATCTTGCAATATTGTCTTAAATGTCTTAATCATTGTAGCTGTGACTGTTCTATCCGTTTTGAATGACAGCGGACTGACAACTTCCACCGGTGTATTGACGGAGTCGCGAATGATGATTTATTCTCTGTACTCTGTCCGACTTCACTCAATTAGTTCTTGTGCGATATATTGAACAGGCTGTCACAGCTTCGGAATACGACATAGTTAAAATGGTTGGCTAATGACTCAAGTTTCTAGATAGGAATGGTAGGGATTTTAATTATGTAACTTTTGCGTTTACCACCGCTTAGCAAATTGAGATAGACTGCAAAAGTGTCAAATGAAAATTTTCCACGCAATTTACGACAAATCGATCTGAAGCCAGATTTTGTAATTTATTCATTGGCACGTAAATCGATTACGCGGAGGACGTTTTAATAGATTTAGTTGGATATATTCGAAACTATTTATGTTTGTTAGGTTTCGTCTTTTGCCATGAGTGACTTATATGTTGCTAAACTTTTATTAGCACAAGATTTGACTAAAGAAAAGATTATCAAGGCGGATTATTTTCTTAACTAACAACATCATTAATAATCGATTCGAATTGTAAATTACGAAATGCAAAAGAACACCACGTGTGATATATAGAACGTCATTTACATAACAACGTTAAAAAATGAAATGCTACGCGAAGACACGTATACACCCATGCGTACGGAGTTAATTCATTCCATATAAGTAGTGCAGCGGACATCCGCCATGCTGTATGATTGCAATAACTATAAACTGAATCATCTGATACGCGTGATCACCATATCCAGGCACCTCCGGCTTTTCATTCATATATCATCTCGAAACGTGAGTGTTTGGTAGGAACCTTTCATCGGAAATGCAAATTACTAGAAGTCGTTCCTTAAACAATAGATACTTAAACTTGCGCCGTTTATTATTATCATAAAGTATGATGAATTTGCTTGAGTGCAGCTTAAAATATTCCAGTCCTATAAATAAGGTGGAAAGTGACAAAAGTACATAGGTAATACGTTCGTTGGTTTGAAATCGTAATAGAACGTCGAAATCGTTTAAACATTTAAAATATCGACGAAGAAAAAAATATCTTCACTTCTATGTCATTTTATTCTAAAATCTGTATCTATGGACTCTTCTTATCTTTATCTATAAATTTGTATTGTATGTTCACTTTGTGTTATATGAGGATTAAGAAATTTTGTTATAAAACTTTTCTTATCGTTAAATGGCCTAACTTAACATTATTTGTTTCAAGACATATATTTTGCATAATATAAATAAATCCCAGATCCTCAATACAGCATATTACTGAAAGACAGAGTGAGAGATGATAATGAAAATTTTCAGGATATCAGTGTTTAGAATTTATTTTTATGAGAACGTGATACTGTTTTGTCCAAAGAAGTTGAAAGTATCAACTTGTTCTTTTTGTGTGGTCAACGTCGCCTATGGACGTAACAGTACAACCATTACTGGCGGGTGGTTGACTTATAAAAAGGCTTCAATTTAAAACTTAGGCACGCTTTTCGGAAACAATAATACTAGGGTATAATGGTATTAATCACTTCAAATTATAATAATGATGATAATATAATCCTAGCAAGGCCGGCTTCCATTACCTCTTGCGACATAGTATTATATCAGTATTCTAGGTCGAGACAATAAGGTCAGAAATTCTTGTTTCGTAATGGCCGATAGACTTAGGACAGATATCATAAAGATATCTAAAACAATACCTGTACGACGGTGGTACTCAGTACGATTGTATGTTTGGCATACTGCGGTCTGCACTCCTAGGTCAAAACGATTTCTCGAAGCAGTGAGCATAATGACTCAATCAAGCTAATGTCGGGTAGGGTCAAATTGCTTACTATCGAAGTACTTTCTTTCATGATATATGAGGACCATACTCCGGGAATTGTTTATGTTTGCTTCCTACACTATTTAAATCTAGAAAAATACTTGTTTGGTGCCGTTTTAATAACCGACGTAGTAGCCAATGTAGTGACAACAGATTTCAAGATATTATTCTTTAAGCAAATGCTCGATAGATGCTTTTTCTATGAAATATTTAAAGTATAGATCTCTCAGCCTTCAAACCTGACAAAAAATGGCTTATTACGAATAAATAATGTCATATGATGACTAGACTCAGTGGGACCTTCGCATTGGCTTTATTGGTAGTAAACCCTGGAGATAATTTAGATGAATGAATGAAACGATGAATAAATAAAATTCTATACATTTTTTTGTTATTTGGATTTTTTAAGTCTTATGTTTGACTTAATTATATATAAGGAAATAATTATAGAAAATTAAAAAAAATATTATATGTACCTTTACTATTAAGTGTATAATGAATGTTTTTTTTTTATAAGTGGCCTATAAACGAGCAAAGTTAACAAAGAAGAGGGAAGAAAGAAATCAAAAACAATGGCGACGCTATTGTAC
>DWPA01003177.1:0-14485 GCA_018251375.1 Calpodes ethlius
AAATTTAATATGTGCGCACAACGACATAGACTACATCGCCACTTACCATCAGGTGGGATAGTAGTCAAGCACTGACTGTATGTAAAAAAAAACAGAAAAATATATAAACAACGTAGAACAAGATACCAGGGCAGATATTACTTATTTTCTGATGAATAAAAGAGGGCTGTGTTATATTACTTTGATAGTATGTGTTCCTAGAAGCTTGACCTTCGGACCAATTTGCAAGCATCAGGTAGTAAAGGTAAGTAATAACTCTACTCACCTTTCTTAAATTCTAGTGCCTAATTTTTATGTGTATATTAAATATATTTTCATCTACTCTTATTTATTATAAATTTGGTCATATTATATGTTTTACCGCTTACCAATGCTGGTTTTTGTATACTTATGAAATAAAAAAAAAGTTTCTTTAACGCTCGTAAAAAGCACAAACAAATAATTAAAATCATTACACAAATAAAAAACAAAAAGGTGTGTCATTGATTTCTCTTATCCCACGTATATATACCTGTATGTATATAGAAGATAACCATTGTCATGCATAATAATTATCCCAATAAACACCGATGACTAATACACCAATGAAATTATTGTAATATTCGACATTCATGATATGAACATTGCACACTGACGTGATGTATTTATATTGCCATTTATCTCACATTAGCACATGCTTAACATAATTGATCGTTTATAAATTACATCAGATTGTTGGGCCTGGGTGATAATAACGCTCTGATGTATGCAATATTACTTGTCGACTGATACAAACATATAAATATTATGAATGTTACAATGAGAAAATTCGTTATGAAGAAATTATAGAGGAATATATGAAGGGGTATTAATGCTTATAATGAGACGGCTTTTATCCATTGGGAGTGCTCGAAATTACCACAAGATACCGCGTATTATATTACGCAGGCAAGCAACTCCCTGTTCCAGTGTTCCAAGCAGTTCCTATTACAATTATTACTATTATTTTGACCATAATGGGGTGGTCTCGAATACTGATTGCAAGCAGATGCCGGCAAACCATGTATGTCATAATATTATGAAAAGTCTGCCTGGGTTGGGACCACCCTTTTGCTCGAGTCAGTTGTCAAATGAGGTGTGTATTCCGGCTAAGAGCTTGAGAGAGAGCTATTTTCTTTCTTCTCTGTTCTTATTTAGCCAGCAACGCATGAATCATGTTATCAGTAATGATGTCCATGGATGACGGTGAACACTTACCATCAAGTGTCACATCTACTCGTTTATGGGCTTCTTAAAAATAAATATTAGAGGGTATAAACAGGTTTATATATGTGCCAATCTTTCCATCAATCTAGAATACAGAAGTTTGGTGCAATACTTTTCAAAATGTACTCGTAAAAGTTTATGGGCCTCTGAAAAAACAAAAATATTTTTTTTTGTATCACGATCCGGAAAAACAACAATTCGACCAAGTCGGAACAAGCCTTTAGGGCAAATTTTAGTAAGACCAACATAACCACAGCATTAAAATTAAATCAGTGTGTAAGTCACAAAGCAATAGATGCCAATATTAGCAATTTGCCTCCACTGTGCGACGTGTGTGCTATATGCAGTCGAGTTCATTCTAGGCACGCCTTCAATTTCTAGGGTCGCTTCTGACAGTGGAGTTTTAACTTATCTGAAAATCAATCTATCAATATCAATAACCATAACAATTTATGGTTTTGCGTGTGATTCTATTAAATAAAGTTTTTTGTGGATATTTTAATTTTGTTTCTATAGATTTTTATGTTGTTGATGTGTTTATGTAATATATGACTCAGGAATACAGGGTAAACTCCTGTTTACTCCTCCTCCTGTTAAATCTCCTGATTTATTGAGATTTTTTTATGTATCAATCCATTTTTTTTCAATTGACTATTGCTGTTAGCCGTATCGGCCTTTACAACTTCACATGGACTGAGAAACCGAGACTAGAGAGACTCAGCCAAGAAGACTGTCCTTGTGAAGAAGGAAGTCTCACCTTCTTCATTAAGTTTGGGTTTGCGAATATTCTGAGAGGTCCGCACCTCGGATCATGATTTCGCTTCATATTGTTGTTATTTCCAAGTCGTTAAGAAATAAGGTTCGAAGTTAATCCCTATTGGCACATAACATCAGATAAAAAAGCTTTACTCATCGACGTGACTAAGATACCATCTGGAACAATGGATCGCCAGACCGCAAACTTACAGGAACCAGTTGGATCTAGAAATGAAATCGATTTACGATATAGTTTGCGGCGAGAGAACGCTAACGAGCGGGAATAAAAGATGAGAATACCACAACTGGACTTCAATAATATATTCTGTTATGAATTAATTTTTCTTTAGCCGTTATATCATACGAGGTGAGCGTTTCATTATGAATTGAATAACTAATTGTCATTTAAGAATGATTGGCATTGTATTATAGCGTTATAATTGATTCGTTTGACAATATTTTTAACTCACTTGCGTCCAATATTAATGAACTTAATCATTTTCAAATCAAAGAGGTTGCTTATTAAAAGTAAAGGTAAATTGAAATTGTCGACTTAATAAACATTAGTTTTAACTGCATTTGACCTGATTAATAATATCCCATTGATGGTGTGTACGTATCCCTTCAAGGTGTAGTCATTCTGATGAAGTGCGGATAGGTCGATATTACATAAACCTAGATATCATCTTATAGAAAAAGATGTTAGACTTTTCAGAAAAATTGTCTTAATGAAACATGTAATTGTAATGTATTTCTAGGAAGTACATCGCTTTGAAAATATTATAATGCATACATGATTAAAATCCTAATTCAAAACCGACTTTTAAATCATTGGCATGCAATGTATTAATCACTAATAAGATGGCTTTTTCAATTAATATACCAATCAATCAATGAAACAATGATCAATTAATTAATTAATTTGTCTTAATTACCTTCAAGCACTTAGCTTTAATAGGTGTACAAGTATTTAGTTATTAGTTATATTATTATTAGTTATATGCCGATAAATTGTATATACTTTATTATTAATAATACGTTTAAATTAATACAAATAATGCTATATCATAACATATTTTAATTGGTGACTGTTATTAAGTGATTAATTAATTAATTTATCACAAGTATTGACATTTTATAAAAATATTTAACGTCTGATACTTCAATTTAATTCTAAATTAATATTTATTGTGTTTTCATAACACCATGAAATGTTATATATTTTAACGCACATCTCAAGCGCGTTACGATGGACTGAGTTTATAAGTGTGTACGTGAATGTTTAATTTTTGAATGCATCTTATTGTTCATGGATTCTATAATTTTAGATCATTTATTTATAGATTCATTATAGTAAACAGAAAAAAATTGATAAGGAAAGGCGGACTGAATACTGAAAGAAATTCTCCATCATTCAACCCTTTGTTTATGGGTTTGGTGTAATTACATAACACTATACTAAGGAAATGAAGAATATGTCCAGTAATATTTCTGGGATCTAATAATATGGCCATTCTGCACGTTAAGGATGTGGACACGGCAGGGGATGTGGCCTTCAGCTTACCGGACCGCAAATTTGTCGGAACCGGCAATGAAATTGGATTACTGCACAGTTCGCGGCAAGGGAGCACTAACGAGCGAGAATGCCATTATGGACGTCAAGAGCGTCTTTGGATGTGAATTGGATTTGGTTCGAACATCTATTTTTCACATGTCAAACGTATTTGCGTGTACACGAACAACGTATAATAAGTTCAGGAAAAACACAATTTATTTTGTTACTTCATACAATATGTAAGTATTTAAAGTTTCATTTGTATACCAAATGAAATAAGGATAACTGTTTTGCGATAGGGGATGCTAATTGACGATCGCTGATTTAAAAAAGATATATATATTTAGTACGTTTAATTTTTAACCAACTTTTCAATTTAATAATTTTGGTACATAATTATATAAATTAAAATTATGTAACTACCTAAGCGAAGATGGGCTTAACTGTATTCATGGTATGGACAATTACTGCTGCAAATTAGATCAATTATCAGCCAATATAGAAAACGGTGTATCCGATTCACATCTGAAGATATTATTGACGTCTGGTAATAGTATTCTCGCTCGTTAACGCTTCTTTTCCGCGTACTAAGCAGTAATCCGATTTCATTGCCTGTTCCAACAAAATTGCGATTAGATGTGTCGTATCCGTCCTTCAATTATCATAATTATTAACCATTAAAAGTAAAACTCTAGCCACCAACTGACACAGCTTCTGTCAATAGCCAGTGATTCACATGGTTACGCAACCATTGGTGCCATCAAAACTTATGTATTAAAATACTTTAAAAAGTAAACGACAGATTGAAATACGCCTTCAATTATTAAAAATTAAAAATATCGCTATTATTTTAAATTTGTTCTTATTTTAAAAATATGTGAATATGGCGTGTGATTAAGATTAGTTTTAATGCGACACAGAGGCTGTTTTGAAAAACAGTCTGTTACTAGTTTTCCGTCCGCGACTTGGCCCCCGTGATCCCAGGCTATCAGATATGACTTTACATCAATTACATTTAAGTCATGCCAGGAAAATTTTAAGTGTGGACAAAATACGTGAAAACCAAAATGTTTCATATATAAATTGCTGAAAAAAACACATTCACCCCTAATTGCACCCTTTTAAACCTTTATCTTTACGACAAAATGTACCAATTTTCTGCAAAATCGGTTCAGCCATTCGTGAGTTATAAATAGTGTAACTAACACAACTTTCTTTTATATACATAGATTATTAACAATATTCTAGATATAAGCGACCAAGAATTGTTACAAAAACCGAATAATATTCGCAGAAAATGCAATAGCTAATAGAAAAAATCGTATATGCGAGGAAATTAAGTCAACAGTCATAGTACACGTAGACTTCTACGGATAAAAGCCATTGAGTATCGTTGTAGGCTTCTAAGTAGACTTACCCTCGTATTCACAGATAATACTAAATAAATCTCTCTCGACAATTTAATAACTACATTAAAACAACATATTAATATTTTCAAAATTAACGTCAACTAATTAAGGGTCAATATGATATCAATATGTACATAAATACAATTAATTATTATTATAATTATATATTTTTAATACTTGAAATGTACTTTTTCTCTCAGTAAGTCCTTGACGCGATTATATTGCCATCTAAATTACAAGAATGTCCCAAATTTTACGAAGATACATCTACTAGAAGTGAATTAATTAATTTTGAAACATTTTTATGTTGATAGATATATACACATAGAGATCAAACCACTAAGAACATGTTTATTAAGAACCTCAAAATCACGTAAGTTTTAAGTCAAAAAACCACTCCCCAAAAAAAAATATAGGGATACAATTACTCATAGAAACGCAGACCGACACGTCAAACATATTACCCCTCTTTTTCGTTAAATCTTAAAAATAACTCTAATGACCAACAGGTAATTCATCTCTTCGTTCTTCATCGGCTAGTAACATAAAAAAAAATTGCTTCATAGGCAGATTGAATATTTATTTATTTACTATAATAGTATTAATTTAATCTATTTCAGGAGTATTGTTCCCGATTTAGATTAAAATCATGAAATAAAAGTTTTAGCACGTTAAATATAAAGTTTAAATGTTATTTTTTATCGTATTTATTAAAAAAGAGTTACTTTTGCCTTGCAAACAGGAATTAATATAGCATTTTTTATCTCCAGGGGTAAAATGTGATTTGAATTTAGAATATGAATATAATTAGTGAAGTTCCAATCCCCAAAGAGATCAATCAGGCACATTGCATGAACAAGTTACAGGCTGTATGATAAAATAAAACGCGCAAGAGTCACGTGAAAAAAATATATTTTGAAAAATAAAAATGCATGAATTCTAATTAAAATTTACTCACCTACGACTATTTCATTCAGTTTTATAAAAAACATATCTTAAGTAATAATAATAATAATTATTTATAACTTTCCCTTACTTGGTTTCTCAGGAGATAAAAAGTAGAGTAGGCTACATTATTTTTAACTCATATGAAGATATTTAGACCACTCGCTGCGTTTAAAATTCCTCACTATGCTTATGTTTCAAATCAGGACTCCTTCGTTTTGCTCTGCATTAAAGAAAAGACATTTTTTTTTTCAAAATTGTTTTATTTAATAATACAAAATATTTCATTGCAATAATTGTTATATTCTGAAAGGTATATACTACATAGAATATATGTACTCACTATTTAATATGCAATGACGTCACAATAACGTCCCGATAAAATCATGACCTGTTAACCATGTTCTTTCTTGAGAGTATCGAAAATAATTTACATTTGGAACGCTTTAAACATTTTCTACGACGCTACGATTAAATGTATGCGATTGTAGTCTGGCTATCGACGATACATTGTAGCGCAACATCGCTTGCGCTAATGATAGTACAATGAAATACGATTCTACAACGTGTCGTATCATTACTTCCTATAGTACGACGCTAACGATGTTTTCATGTCTATTACCCTTACCATTTGTGAATCTCGGAATTTTGAGAGAAGACGAGATATATTTAGTTTAAAATTGCAAGATAAAAATAATTTTTTTTCATTAATTTCTAATAAATATCTTAATTATTCTCTTAATTTAAATTGATGTCTTGTCTTATTTTAAGGACATTTAGTACTTTGGATACGTTATATACACTTATTGCAATAATTTACTGTGGAAATGAGTATTCAATGAAGAAATATTTTTTTTGGAATTTAAAATGTATTTAAACTGATTTTCTCTTCATTAGCTAATTATAATATAGATGAAGAATATTTTAAGTTAAATTACAAATTTTATAACCCAAATAGTTCTCGGCACCCGTTCATCCATCCATCAGCCTTTGATAATGTACTGCTGAACATAGACCTCTCCTAATTAACGCCACTTAGATCGCTCCTGAACCTTGTAAACCCAGCAGATGCCTTTGCCTAATAGATAATTTATATTGACGCAATAATTCCTAGAAGAATGGAAATATTTCCTGCGATAATTTACGCCGAATGGCTGGTATACGCTGTAGACAACACTATTAACTGACCTATTATACATTGAAGCACAAAGCCTACTTGACAAAGGCTTAAACTGACTAAATAATTAGCATCTTACTGTAGGACAAGAGTCTCTCGTAATTGAGGAGTTGTGGAGCGAGTTCGATCATGCTGCTCTAGATAAATATAATAAAGATTTGTATTCGAAATTCCTATGACGCTTGATGGCCTTTATTCTTATACCACTGCAAAATGTCTTAACAAATTCCTACTTTCTATGGATGCATGTTCTCACAACAAACCCAGTAAAATCCAATAATTTTCTCCCTTTATCCTCTTTATGAAACAAAACAGGAGTTTCTCATGACACTGTATTGCCCCGGGAGGTACAAGCCGCCTTCGAAAATTAGTGTAAGACTTTGGGTTAGTGTTGACAATTTTTAAGCCACTTAATAGCCTTTAAAATCACGTAACAAAACCAATACAAAATGTTATTTTCCTCAAAATAATTTAGTACATACGATAATTTCCGTAACTACCCGTATATAAAAAGTAATAAAAGTTTTGAGAAATACACCGTTACATGTCTAGATATTCATTAATACAATTAAGTGAAGAATATTTCTTCAAATAGTATCTCTACTCACAACATCCATGGTCAATGTAGCAGTGTTTAAAAAACCATTCAATTAGCAGCGGACAGAACCGTACCACAGCTGGTCGCTCATAAGTACCACTCTTAGTTTTTACTTCAACGCTGATGACACCACCGGGAAAAACCTTCGTTATAACATGTAAAGGTCGATGTAGCGTGTTTCTACATTGTATATAACATTCTGATTACGTTTGCATTATGTGATTTTATATTTATTCCCCGGGCTATCGATAATTGATAGTAAAGTGGCATAATTATGAATAAATTTGTTATCATATTAAATGTGGTTCTGTTTAATACAATCATTTGCCTGAATGCGTACTCACTAACCGTGATATAAAATTGGTTAGTATTAACCAAAAATTTGGCTAAATGAAATTGGCTTGAACGGATTAGACTTATTTTGTTTTTATTCTTTAACCGAATTGAGTTTTTATGATACTATCCGATATATTCCAAATCATGTAGCGTTAGATTTAACTTTTTTTGGAACTGGTAACGAATATATGTGTACTACATTGTGCCCGCGGCTCCGTCCGCGTGTGTGAAGATAACAGCAATAAAAAGGTTGTCAATTTCGTTCTATCAACGGCAAACAGCTAGACAACGCTTTGTTATTAAACACTTTCTTTAGTTTGGCTGAAATATAGTACATACATCGCAAAGGATCTACAGAAAAATGTTCTTTTGCGGTAAAAAGCAGCCTATATGTATATTCTATATAGTACTTGTCGTCTTCCCAACTATCTCCAAACCAAAAATTGTACCATAGCGACGCTCCGTTGCGCCCATTTATAATATTAGTATTAATTAAATACATTTCCAACATAGAGGAACTACTGTCAATATTTTGAACCTTCCCAATACAGCGTTTTTGTCAAGCATTGCATAGGATTTTCATACCTTATTCACCGAATCATACACAATAATTTACACAATTACTTCTTAATTGCTTGTTCATTAGTAAGTTAAATTACACTTTAGCTATATTATATGTTAACAATTGCTACTTAATTAAACGTCCGTCTAGACTTATAATTAAACTGTAACACTTGATTCATACGGCTACTATCTGGTGCGTTTTTTACACACGTGCGGTCAACTTTCGACCGAAGCGATAGTAGAAGTTTATGAAAACGCAAACATTGTTCACACGACGTCCGTAAGTACCTCGTCTTTTAAATGTCGAACGTCGACAGCATACGTGTAAAAACGCACCGCAAGTCGCCGTGTGAACGCAGAATTACCATGAAAAAAATATATATTCGATTCTGATTAAAATAATTTAGTTATGGTTTATTGATATTTATAAACCTTAGTATTTTATTATAACTTATTTCTTTTTTGAATTTTTATAAGACCTGGTAATTTTTTTTTAACTTATAATATGGGATAAATTAACTTACTTTTATCCTGAGAAATTGTTTTACTTTCCAGGATAAAGATGTAAGTTACTATGTTAAGTCTGTTACAATGTTATATTAATATTTGTCAGTTTTTCTTTTACAATTGCAATAAATTTTATTACTAATTTATAAAATAATATGATGTATATGAAGAACATTTAATAATATGTGAAAGTTGTATGATGCCTGAAATAATTGAGAGGCAATTGTTTTTGGTGAGAATAAAGGCTAGGTTTCACAATAAGCGAGAGTTAGTTAGGCAATAAATGAATAGCTACTGTACTGTTTATTAATACGACTTAGTTTGAATAAAATTTATTTATTATTTTATACTCCTATTTGTTTTTTTTCTTTACTATAATGTATTATTCAAAACTTTCACAAATATTGCTTAAGTAACGCCATACATTTATGTAAAAATAGCCAAAAATCATTTTTTGTTTTTCAATACGAGTATGTGATGCTTCAAGAAACTAAATCCGTGAACCTGAACGTTTAGTATTACGTGTCACTTCCGAAGCTGGTACCTATAGTATCACACAACCCACATACCTCCGTGACAAGGCACGACCTTGGAACATACCTAAAGGTATTTCCTCTTGGACAAAAAAACAACTATCACCTTTCTCCATGTTTTTAGATACAGGATAGTACAACACATATAAATTAAAAACAAATGAATATACGAAATTAATGAACAAATCCATTATTTTTATTCAAATACAACAAAAAGGTCACGGAAACGACATTTAATCATTTCAATTCGTGATCGGTCTCACTCAATCCGGCACTATGAGACAGCTGTAATCGGCTCCTTGCGTGCGCCCTGACGCTTCAATTAACGGAATGAATAATCCCCGAGGGACAACGCGACAAACTTATATTAATATAATTCATGATTAACGAATCACCATCGCCCCTAGGGCGACAATTGCTAAATTAGACAGGAGTTTTCAAACGTAACGAGTACTAATGTTCTTGTTTCATTTCTAGTTATACCTGCGCGTTTACCCTACTCTGTTGCATCGTGTGTCAATCATAAATGACCGATAACAACTCTGAGATACGTTTAAAGTTTGATTATAAATTGTTACTTGTGAAATATATTTGATCGCTTCTATGCTTCTAAAGAGAGCACTTAAACAGCTAAGCCTAGTTATAAACAGTAAATAACTCAGTCATGTGGCTTAAAGTTCTTATAAACCTCGGATATCAAAGTTATTCGCCTACAAGGGTCCAGCCACACTTCACGGATTATTATACAGCATTTGAGTCAGGAATCGTGAATTCCTGATCGTGTGGTATATTCAAATAATAGGTCAAACGTACCTGTTTACTACCCTGTGCTGTGTTTATTTGATTAAATTTTCTAATGATATTATGAAAATCTAGTTTCAACAGTTGACCTTGACCTAGTTCAGTAGCGGAGACGAGGGGGGAGGGGTAATGACTATGCGAGTATACCCTAAATCTCCTCATTCATAAAGAGATCTATGCTTATACCTCATTTGTCATTTACAGTATAATAGATAGAACACTTTATAATTATTAAATATCATGTATTCAGGCGCGTGTTTCAATGTATGTTTATGTTTTTTTGGCCATGGCTTTCTCAGAATGTAGCAATCGATTTGAAACTAGCCCTTTTTATTGACAATTAATAATACTCAAGGAATAGTAAAAACTTTATCAAAAAATATATAGAATATTTTTTTGAACTCGATGTTTTAAAATCTATTTTAGGTTTTTTTATTAAATTTATATTTACCATCTTTCACACAAAGAAACCTCCGAAACCAAGATTGATCCACCATTCGTACAAACTTATTTTCAGTGACTTTTTTATATAATATATAGTTCTCAAATATTTATATATACAATTTTAGAATCAAACCAATATTTCCTGCTAAATATGATTAGTAGGTCAATGATTGATTAATTACCGTGCTACGCAAAATTTAATCTAGATTCATCATTCGATATCCCTAATGTATCTCGATCATACAGATTATAAATTTCCGATGCCCCGAAGTGCAAAATATCATTTGAGAAACTGGGAACACCCTACCGGATGATTGATTTTACTAATTTACACAAATTTTAAGCCCCATATTCATTCGACCTCGTAGCTCATCTCGGGGTTGTATGTTCGACCCAAAGCCGGCCCTTATGTAAAAGATAAATATTTGCTGTGTAAACAATGCCCACGACACCGGTGGCAATTAGGAAATCCTTTAGGTGAGAAAGTGTTTAAAATTGTTTTGGTTGTTATCATAAACGTACTACTACATATACTGTAGATCAGAAGTTTCTGACGGAACAATAAACCAAAAAAGCGTTAAGGCTAAAAATGGAGCTGGTCCACAAAATTTAAATTACTTAGCAAGTTACGAAATAATTCGAAAATTTGGAGATACTAATGACTGAAACCGGTAGTGATAAAAATCTACCGTTTAAATAGCGTGACAACTAACAAAAAGGTGGGAAGTGATTAGATGAGGAAAGCCGAAGATCGGGCTAAGGTAGGGACGCTTAAAAGCCAATCTGAAGTTTTCAGTTTATTTGCCAACAAAATCTTTACAGGGTCCGTACCAACAAGATTGAGAATATTCTAGGTTAGTTGTGACACATTTTTATAATTTACAATATACAAGACTTCGTTCGCTTGTTTTATTTGGATAAACTTTGTTTAATTCTATATTTTATGTCGAAATACTGAAGACATGATAACTTTTAAGATTAAACTGAGTGATAAAGAGCCCAACTACTTCAAACAGGAAAAATTTCTTGCCCTCGTGTTATTCAGTGAATTGAACCACGAACAAGGAAGGTTTGATTGAACCCAAGGATGTATGAGGCCCTTTACACCCTTAAAAAGTTATTTTCAATACACTTTCAATTACTAATGTGAGAATTCTATCTCGCGCTTGGACGGCCGATGCATATTTGATTTGTTTCCGATTCACACAGCGTACGCTCGATCGTGCCACAAAAAATATTGGCCGGATCAAAAACGAACAATATGTACCTCTTTTAGTACTAGTAATAGTTATACGGAATCAAAATAGAGAATCCATTAATTTCGTATCCGATTCGAAGTGGTGGCTTATGCGATTCAATTTTATTTACAACATTTTTTACACAGCATCTGTGCATTCGACGTCCATGGATGAGTGATTTATATTACTAGGCACGTGCGTATGGATAACACGGAGTGGAAATTGCGCTTCTGTTTTGAAAATATTATAGTTTGGATAAAATAATAACTTAGGTGAGAAGTAGAGCAATCATAAATGATAAATTAAGTAATTCTTATTGTACTTACGTCATATCTTACCATCCACTATTTATTTTTAAGAATATTATAATTAATGACATCCCATGTCACAACATGTTATGTACATTTCTGCAATTTTATCAAAATTAACTTTATAACATCGCATATAAAGTAACTCGAATTATGTAACAAGTGTAATATATTGCAGAAATTAACCATCCTATTTCTCTTATAATGAATCGCATTTACAAACGACGGCAAAAACATTGCACCAACATTTTCTCGTACAAATCAAATTGGAATCCAGATACGTTGTGTAAAATCGCAGCTTTTTCTATTCACGCCTCAATCGTGTGGAAAAACGAAAAATCAGGAAGTCCGTAAGCAGCAAAAACATGAGGAAAACGGTGAGCAGTGTACCGAATAGTCGATAGCAACGCTTAAGCAGGAAATTGGAGTGACGCCGACGAAATAGCCTCACGATCTGTTTTGGTTGAGAATGGAAATTAATCTCCCCGGCTCCCTTAATCGCTGCGTTCTTGTGGATCTATCTGTATGCGCCTGTTAGGTATTTCGTATGTTATGAGTGTTTCCGTCGAATCAAACGAGGCAGTTGTTTACAGTCAGCGTAACATTTAGAATGAGGCGCGGCGCACAAATAAAATTACCAAAATAAAAATAAAATGAACGGTACCTTGTATTTACATAAAATAAGTTAATTCCTGTAGGTAATAATTAATAGTTTAAAATATAGTTGTTTTATTCAAAATACGACCATATGCAGTTTCGTTGACTGTCATTATATTAATTATTTTTAAGTGTACTTCATGTTTACTTTTCAGCTTAGAAACTTAGCGAAATATTTTTAGTTTCACTTGTCGGCAAAGTTTCCAATACCAGATTGTTAAGATGTAAAAGCAAGTTATCTACAGACCTCTTCCAAAGTTTACCGTCTGAAGTTCACCTCGAATACCCGAAGGCTTTCACTTTCGTATAAGTTAATAATTAACTAATAACAATATACATATATTAACACTTGCAGTAATAACTGTCAATGTTTATTTTAATGACTTTTTTATCTTGTAAAATCAAACCTTATATTTTAAACGCAGTCTTACTTAATATTCTGACATATCTCAAGTCATTTGCCTAGCAACTGCCTGCCTTATATTACTATTATTATTCAATATGTCGTTCGATGATTAACTAGTTCTTTAACGCTATACATACCTATATAGGTACCTATATTAGCTATATGGGGACGTAAGGGATGGGTACAGTTTTCTCTCAATAAAAATATACTTACCGAAAACAATATTGACTTTTGGTGCTCAGTTAATTATATTTTAATATTGTTGAACAATATACATATTTATAAATATTGAGCCTGACGTACTCTATGTTCTTTGTAAAATGCTCTTTAAAAAGAAACAAGTACAGTCGGAGTAGCAAATTT
This sequence comes from Calpodes ethlius, assembly GCA_018251375.1. NCBI lineage: Eukaryota > Metazoa > Arthropoda > Insecta > Lepidoptera > Hesperiidae > Calpodes > Calpodes ethlius. Next base: position 13,843 of record DWPA01003177.1, read on the forward strand.
GTTTTCTCTCTAGATTCTGACATTATGCAGATATTCTACTCTAGATACAGAGTTTCTTGGCAGGAAGTGAAATGGAACGCTAGAGTATTTGTTTAAATTTCTTATAAAATATATTATGCATGCGTGGGGTGAAACTTTTTGTGAAACGAATACTGTTCTTACTGTGGAATTTCTAATTAAACAACGTATTTAACATTGCACACCCACATTTTTTAGGAATAGAATATAACTTTGTACAGTTTATCTCATATATTTATCATCACACAGTTTTTTTGGAGATGCAGGTTGGCTGTAGAGAGGCTGATACAAAAAACTTAGATAACATTTATATAGTATTATTCTGAGGAATAGAAAAGAAATATTATATTTTTGTGTTCGAAAGAACACCAATACTCCACCACATTTCATTATTGAAAAGGCATATTCGAAACAAAATATCTGACAAAAGCTCACATGTTGTAAGGACAATATTGTTTGCACTATATTTTTTCATTAAAACCTACACAAAGTAAAATCACTAGATCACTAGACAACTGACAAATAAACGTAATTCATTATTAATTATGATTAATTTAGTCACATAATATTGAAAAACAGTAAGAACTAAACGATTTAGTTTATTAATTTTGTCTCAAAAACTGTC
>DWPA01003178.1:0-14484 GCA_018251375.1 Calpodes ethlius
CGATATACGTGCGTTTATTCCGATGCACAAATTGATACTGATAAAATATAATTACACTTAATACAATGTAGGCACAATATTTTAAAATCAATTAACAAGAAACAAGCGATTAAACAGAAATTTAGCACATTAGAGGATGCAATTCAGGCAGCATTAGATGAAGACGTTTCATCATCATATTCATTGGCTGCAATTTGCACAATTACTAAAAATAACAGACACTATGGCGCACACAACTCCAGGCGACCTAAGTACTACAACAGTCATCGAGACTACAATAGAGGCGCGTATTATTCTGGACCCCAGAAAACCCCAGGTCCCGGTGGCTAGTCGCAGCCAGAGCAGTCACGCCGAGGGGGTGGCACGTGGGCCCAGGCATCACGTCGTGGAAGAGGCCATAGTCGAGGTGAATCGAATAAATATAAATATGTTAGGGAACACGTTCGAGTGCTAGCACCAGAGAATAGACCTATTGAGTTATCAACAGAGCCAAATACGACAGCTCAACACAAACGGCGTTATTACAAAATGAGTTCTAACTTTAGTACAGGTCTCAACTCCCTTTAGACCATGGACTAAACAAAATTGTTATTACAAAACGAGTTTTAACGTTAAACCATAAACCATCTATGGTACTAAAGTAAAACCTCCAAGGCCCCTAGTTTAACGATGGACTATATTATGACAAACGTCAATTCACCATTTTGAGGTTAGCGTCGTATTTATTTGGGAAGTTCGGAACCGTTGTTATTTAATTAATAAAACGTATTACAATGTTCGAGTCAATGGATCTTATGGATATCGAAGATACATTATTATTAAGCATCACTGAGCGATCCAGTAGGCGTCAAATAAATCGTGTAGTCATGAATCCATTTATCGAATTGAGTGATGAAGATTTTAAATCGAAATATAGATTTTCTAAGAGGTTTGCTCAGAAAATAGTGGATTTGGTGCGTGAAGATTTGACGTTGGACCCTCGAGGAAGCCCATTGTCCCCTGAAATACAAGTGATTTGTGCAATACGATGCTGGGCACGCCACGAAGTAAGTATCTATTATAAAAAATGGTTATAATACCACTGCAATATATTAATATTAACCAAATTTTACACCCTTAATTATGTAGTGTCATTTAATGACAGTGAAATATCAAACGAGGATGCCGTCGTTGATAAGTAAATCCTACATTTTAATATTTGTTAAAGTTTCTGTTGAAACTTTTATTACGTTATTTCTCTCCCATGTCACAAAAAACTCATACACCTATGTTAAAATGAATACAAAATGAACACAAATATTATTGTGTTGCTATATGTTGGTGGCATACTATTGTTATGCCCTGCTCTAAAATTAACTTGCATTATTCCGCTATAACAAGGTACTAATACAGATTTCATTAACATTATTGTACTCATGTTATTTTAGATTCAGGATGACACAGCTGATTTACATGGGTTGTCTCAGCCATTTGTTAGCAAGACATGTAAAGAGGTAACAGGAGCAATAGCAAAGTTGTCCCAAAGATTTATTAAAATGCCTACTACAGTTGATGAACAAGAACAGGCAATAAGGAAGTTTAGAAGCATCGCTAACTTCTGCACTGTTATTGGTGCAATATACTGTACGCATATACGTATTAAAAAGACTAGTGTTGCTGGTGGACAATTGTATATCAATAAAAAAAGATTTCCCTCAATAAATGTTCAGGTGTATTTTTGTAACTATTAGAGAACAGGTATATAATGTGTTTCACAATTAATATAATCTATTATAAAATAAGCTTAACACGTTAAAAGCCATTGCAGAAATATGATTTTTCTTTAAAAAACTTTTTACATGAAATTGATGTATTTTATTCAAATATGTACTCAAAATGTTTTTAACCCTAGTTAGATAACCTACGTCGAAACGACGTAACCGAATTTAAAATATCGTTATAAATCAATTGTGTTTCACAGCATAGCATTAAGCGTTCCCGCCATTTCAGTCGGTGCCCAGAGCTATCCTAGACCGCACGTGTCGCTCAGGTAAGTACAATACTTTCGCCAATATTTACCAACAACACGTCGAAGTGACGTATGGTTATCTTTAGTGTAACTTTTTTGATTAAAGTGAGGGTTTGTTTTTATTATCATAGTTAATATAAATATATGTACTTAAGTTCATTAGTTTTTTATTGGTTTTAGTATCTTGCAAGACAGAACTATGGCGTCATATAAACAAGTCGAAGATGCTGAAATATATCGGTTATTGATGGAAACGAGTGATGAAGAGCCTCTGGCGTCGGACAGTGAATATGAGGATAACCTATTGCAGGACGAAGTTCAAAGTGACTTCGAGGATTGCGAGGTGAGTCCTCCACAATTGCCAAACACTGAGGGTACTGAAAACAACCCTGAACCCTTGTCTTCTAAAATCCTTCCGTCCAGTGAACCGAATTATATTATTGTACCACAGCACCAAAGTCTCAGGGATAAAGATGGTCATCGCTGGGCGGCATCTAAGGGAAGAACTTGTAGCAGGGTGTCCTCTTGTAATATTATACGGACAACCAAAGGCCCTACTCGGATGAACAAATGCCTGTATGAACCGATAGAATGCTTTAATATATTTATTACTGACAATATTGTGGAGGAGATCACGAAATGGACCAACGCTGAGATCCAACTGAAAATACTGAGACCTGATGTGAAAGCAACTTTCAAACCCACTGTTTGCGAAGAAATCCGTGCTCTATTAGGTATATTGACACTTACAGCTGCCATGAAAGACAATCATTTGACCACGGACGAGCTTTTTGATTGTTCTTATTCAGGAAACCGATATGTAGCTGCCATGAGTAGAGATAGGTTTGATTTTTTGATACGATGCTTTCGGATGGACGACAAATCCTTGCGGCCTGAGCTAAGAACCAATGATACATTTGCACCTATCCGAAAAATTTGGGAGATATTTATAAACCATTGTCGTTCCAACTACATTCCTGGGCCTTATCTAACAATTGAGCTTTTAGGTTTCAGGGGTCGGTGCCCATTTCGCATGTACATCCCCAAAAAACCGAATTAGTACGGTTTAAAAATAGTTATGACGTCCGATAGCAGTACCCGTTATATGATTGACGCTATGCCTTATCTAGGCAAATGCACTCAGACCAATGGCTTCCCGCTTGGGGAATTCTACGTTAAAGAACTAACAAAATCTATCTATGGAAGCAACAGAAATGTAACATGCGATAATTGGTTTACCTCAGTCCCGTTAGCTAAAATATTGCTAAAACAGCCGTACAAGTTGACTTTGGTCGGCACAAGTAGATCTAATAAACGGGAAATACCGGAAGATATGAAAAACTTACATTCTAGAGCTGTCGGAACATCCATGTTCTGTTACGATGGACCACTAACGTTAGTGTCGTACAAACCCAAACCGAGCAAGATGGTGTACGTTCTATCATTGTGTGATGAAGAGGGGACGGTTAATTCGACGACGGGTAAACCAAATATGATTCATTTCTATAATGAAACGAAAGGTGGGGTCGACACGTTCGACCAAATGTGTTCGAACATGTCATGCAGTCGAAAAACTAACAGATGGCCCATGGCTATGTTCTACGGCATGATGAATATGGCCTTTATAAACGCATATATTATTTACTGTGATAATGTCATATCAAAGAAAGAAAAACCGCTTGGACGAAGAGACTTCCTGAAAAAATTAAGCAACAGCCTAATGGTTCCATGGATGGAGAAAAGAAACCAAATGGCTACTTTGCCCACCAAACTAAAGTAAAAAATTGTAACCTTACTACCAAAAAAGTCTGCTGAATCATCGGAACATGATGACGCCTGAACCAAAGAAACGAAAATATTGTTCCTTTTGCCCTTCGAAAATTAGAAGGATGACAAAGGCAATGTGCGACAAGTGCAAAAATCCCGTATGTGGGGAGCGTAAGTCTAGCGCATGCCCTGACTGCCTTTGAGGCTAAATAAGATAAAAACTGTTATTTTTTAAGTTTTTTTATATTGTTAAGAGTGAAACGTGTTGATTTTTATAAGTTTATTCCTAAAATTAAAAGATTGATATCGGTGATTCGTAATGCTTAATTTTTTCATGATAACCACATTATGTTTTTTCAAGGTTTTGTATTAAATATATGATTTAACATCACTGTTTTTCATTTATCCTATACACATTTAGATAAAATGTACAAATGATAACGCTTATAAAACTTGTTATTAACAACAATCCAAATTAAAGCTAAGAAAAGCTGCACACGTCGAACCGACGTAGGTTATCTTTAGTAGATGGTAAAATAAGGTTATCTTTCTAGGGTTAAAGATATTAGATATTTCAATTTTTTTAAAGCCACATGTATTACCTGAGCACGGACAGAAGATGTACGGGGAAGTAACAAACTGCAAACATGACGACCACTGCGACCAGCATCTTGGCTGCCTTCCGGCGGGAACGGAGCTTGGCTGCAATATACACATACATTTAGAATACAATAGACTATAAATAAAAATACACTACTACTACAGCATAGAAAAGTTGTACAATTTATTTTTAAAACCACAACTAATGACTCTTACGTTCGAAATTTCAGTTACCGACGAGGATAATTTAGTCCATGTGAACCTTTACCAAGTATGCCGTCCTGGTATTGGAGTTTGTTCTATAAGTTACCATAATAAACCATTACCAAAACTCTATTAGATGGAAACCAATTCATTTGTCGGCTACTAAAAAACTGTATTTAAAATTAATAGTATCAGACGTTACTCTGTGGAAATCCATTATTATTAAGCTGTTATTACTCTACTTTGCAAGTAACCGCTTAAAATATACGATCGTATATACATTAAGAAATCACTGCCTCCCTACTGAACAGGAAACATGCATTACGATAAATAAAAGTATGTACTCTTTTGTGAGGGTGAGGTGCTACGTCTATCTTAAAAAATATATATTGTCATACTTTTTCTTAAGATATACGAACATCCGTGAGGTAGTGTCTTGGTTGAAGGTTTTTATATTGTCATGTCACAGTTGAAAAATAAACATATTTCAAAACTGGCATGTTATTGATAGATGAAATGTCAGCCGTGTTAAGTAATAAAAGTCTACATAATTATTTTAATAACTTCGCATTATTTCAGTGATAGCCTAGTGGTTCGAACGTTGGTTCCCGAACGTGGGGGCTTGAGTCCGAATCCTGCACGCACCTCTAATTTTCAAACGACTATGTGCGTATTACTAGTTAATTATCACTTCCTTCGGTGAAGGAAAGCAATGAGGAAACCTGCACAACTGAGAGTTCACCAAAATGTTCTTGAAGGCGTGTAAAGTCTACCAATCCGCATTTGGCCAGCGTGGTGGACTAGGCCTATACTCCTCACCTCGTGAGAGGAGACCAGCAGTGGGACAATTATGGGTTGTAATGATGAATGATGATACTAATACTTTTTAATATCGGGTTACAAAGTAGACTAATAATAACTTAATCGAAGCTGCATTGTTAATTAGATTAGATTAGATAAGTCCCTTTTAGTTAAAGTATTCACGTTAACCCACGTGAACCCACGTGAATTCAATCCGTATAATAACATACTTATGAGATTATCGAATTCAGAAATACTCTAACCCTTTCCATAGATAACGCCAATTATAATTCCCTAAATCCTGTTCGTTAACTGAGTACATCCTAATAGTATAACAGTTTGATGCCGCTGTACAATGATAAATTTGCATTTCAATCCAGTTAGACTGATTTTGTACCCAATTTTACCCATGTCAGAATCCGTTCGTTAGTTTTTGTCGTTCTTTGATAAAGAGATAGAGGTTTATGTTGTCATACAAACACTTCCGTCTGACCTGACAGGAGAATAAAAACTAACAGTTCTATATTTGGAATAATTAATTTCATCAACATCAGTAAAGTTTATACAGTGAATACTGCAAGAAACTGTTTGTGCTGATGCCAATTTCATTTCTCCATCATCTTTGATAACAATTGAAGTATCATCTCTATCTATCTATCTACCAGCCTTTTAAGGTCGACTGCTGGTCATAGGCATCCTCTAATTTGCTCCATTATCATTGTCATCTTTATTAATTTAATTAGTGGCGATCCTCTATAGCTTAGTGTTTACGAAAGTCTCTATATCGTACGTGTAAATTGTAAAATGAGCTTCCTTCTGAGTCAAAAGGGTATAATAGATTTTTCTCCACAATTCTATAGCTCATAGTCATCATTTCTGTCTTTAAAATACCAATGGAAAGTATTATCCCTAATCCTATTATAAATGCGATAGTGTGTTTGTTTATTCTTCTTTCACGGCTCAACGAGCGACGAAGCGACGCGACGCTATAGAGAGATTTTTGGATTGAAGGTAGTTGGGAGACGATGAGTACTGTAAGCTACTTTGTTCCACGTATAAACATCTTATTTCTGTGGAAAGTTCCATTACGATTTATATTTCAGTGAAACTCAAGTGTCTTACAACTAAGCGTTGCCTCAAGTATTGGAAAAGAATTGATAACCTATTTATTGCCCTTCTTTCACCACAGGCGTGCTAAACCATGGAAGAAAACTAGTATTTTATTTATCCTTCATTGCACGTATTACTGATGTGATGAATTGTAATGCTCGACGCGGTTCTAAATTCCCAGACACTTTTACACGCTTATATGCCAAAATATTTGCTTTATATCCAAATATTAGATCACTAAAAATCTCCAGTCTACAAAAACCCACTCAAGTAAATATTTTCGCTCAGTTCTTGCTATATAAATTGTAATACAAGACCTTAACTAGTAGACTACATGTCATTAACCTTAAGTTCATCGTCTTTTGACCTAAAAACCTGAAGAACATAATTTAAAACAAATTTATTTTCTAATGAGAATTTGATACTTGCCGACGTAAGTGACAATTAAATTCTACAATTTGGGCGTCTGAGAAATAGACCAATGGTTAATCTATTAGATTATGATGATGATGATAAATATTAGAGGCCTATTTCCAACCGAAACCTTCCAAATGCTGATGAGTAAGATGGAAAATTACTTGAATGTTACAAAAATGAAAGCTTTGAATTCCGAGTTATTTTAACCCTGGTCGGTCTGGAGAGCAAACGCAAAATGAAAAGTTTTCTAATAAACCCTCGTAGCTTATTCCCACTTTACCGGGGACGCGAGGAAAAGTAGTTTGTATTTAAATGACAAAACCTCCAAGACCGACGACCGATAAGTAATATGCATTATTTTGATAGGTCAGCAGCGGGGGGAGAATGTTTACTTCCAGCTTTTATTCTAGCTAGATGTTGCAATGAAAAGGTTGTCAATTTCCCACTATCACCGTTTGCTAGGCAACGCTTTGTTTTAGACACTTGCTTGGAATTGGCTAAAATATACATGGTAATGGATCTGTCTACAGAAATAAGATGTTTATTCGCAGTAAAAAGTACCCTGTAGTACTCGTCGTCCTGCCACTATCTCCAAACCAAAAATCACACGATAGCGACGCTCCTTCGGGTTATGGAAGAAGGACAAATAAACAAACAAACACGCAATTAGTATGGATGGGATAAAAAGATAAACTTTCATCTATGTATCTAAGTAAATCAAGTTTTACGCAATACAAATGTCGATGAAATCTTTGTCTAAAAGAAACAGACCTTTTTATATTACGCTTTAATGAACTACAGAAAATCTCAAGTATCATATTTCAGTGTAACTTATCCCTGTTTATTTTTGAATTATTAATGACTTTAAAATTTGTGCGGTAGTCTTTCAGCAAGGTGAGAAATTGGATACTCTTTACTTTGTTCAGCTGGCGCCAATTTTACAGTCTCCGCTTGTCCCGGGATGTTGTCAGACCGCCACAGTACCCTCACGATCTGGTAGTAAGCCACCGTCATCAGGAGTACTGGTATTCTGGGGAAAAAAATATTTATAAATATTTTAGGCAAGGTCAAAAATGGTTTTTAAGACATAATATTTGCATGATTCAGACATTATCATTTATTAGGTTTTAAAATCGCGAAAATGTAGCTAAGCATTATTATTTATTTATTAATATTTATGTCACCTTTTACAAATATAAGATATACGAAGGCCAAACCTAATGCTCAATGGTATTGTCCGCCAGTCGACCCTGGGTGGATGTGAAATTTCATGTCCCGATTACAATACAGACTTGATTATAATATTGACTTTTTATTGAACATCCACCTCATTACATCATTTACAAGAGACGTACTACTTGATTCCAACGATTTCGAATCTTATTATTAGAACGATACAATTCCCAAGAGATAATTTTAAATCATATCGACGAAGGAAAGTCTGTTTGGTTTAATTGACAATTGACGATATTGAGTTCTATATTTTTTCAGAATGAGCATTTCTTTTTCTGCGTCGAAATTGATTGTAATTGGCAAAAATGTCGCTTAAACCAAATAAATACATAATGATTTAAAAGTCAGATACGTTGACAAAATTTATTTCACTCTCTGAGCCTTAAATGAACCAAATACCCAAACAAACGCTAATTGACCAAGTTCCCTCCCTTATTGTTCATGATCAAGTGAATCAATACTTACGTATAAATAAAAAGCACTTTGATGATGTAAAACACGAGGTCGCTAGTGGGAGACCAGGTCGCCATACACTGCACCAGGTATTCCAGTTCAAATCGAAGCGGCACCATCTTCACCGTCGTCAGTACCACCAGGTCTGGTGAATCTGAGGAACGGACGTGTAATGTGAATAACTTATACAAGAGCAAACAAATCCTCAAATAATGGTGGTAAACGGCCATATAATAGCTAATCATTTCTAACGATGCGTTTGTTTCCCGTCATCGATGTCAAACTGGTTGGAACAAACAGAAACCACCAAGTTTTTGGACTCACCGTCTTATCTGTTGTTCAAGAGTCAAACTACGAGGATGAAAAATCTACATAGATTTCGAGAGAGTACATTTGCCTGCTATAGTACTTATATTGCAGAACACGAAATATTTTAAATGCACTGTATTATACTTTAGACACTTTAAGTCAATTAACTTCGATACGCCTGTGTAAGGTTAACAATTATTGTAAAACTTCCTCTCATTCTATTCACCAGGCATGCAAATTTCACTCATTCAGATTTTACAACCTTTAGCCAGATGGGAAGCGAAATTGGTGAAAATGCTGTAGGAATATTTTTTATAGATACAAAATCATGATAGATTAAAAATCTATGCAGTATTCTGCCACTAAACTCTATTTTCAAAAATTAACAGAACTGCACCAATTTCTCTATCATATAATGAAATGTTGTTATGCCTAAGTTCGTAATGTGTGTATTGATTTGTAACAGACACTATAGATCGTCCACGTGAATATGATTATCATCCCACAAATCGAATTATGTGCCATAATATTAATTGAAATTGAAATTAAATTACGACACAAATTAAAGACACAAACATTGATGAAGCTATTTATATCCAACAGGTTGATTATACTGCTGACAACTGAAATGTAACTTGTTACGTTGTGTTTGGCATCGCTGGCTCTAACATCAATTCAATTAATCACATCCCAACTAACAGCAACTAAATCTATGATATTAACTCACATGATCCGTGCGAACGTAAAATTTGAATAGAATTATGTAACCAGGTGTAATAAGTACTTACTGAAGAGCAACGAGACGGTCCAGATGATGAGGATAGCGGTCTTGGCGCGGCTGGTGGTGGACTTGAACTTGAGCGGGAAGCAGATGGCGTACCAGCGGTCCACGGAGATGAAGGTCAGCGTCAGCACGGACACCGTCACCGATACTGACTGCAGATGAATAAGAAATTTAAAGGGTATAGCCTAGCGTATTTGGTACCATATAGCTATCACTGTGTTCTAACAGAAGTATGACATAAACGGTACTAATGATCAATACGATTATAATCATGAAAATCAGGATAATGATAATGTTGATGACAACTGTAATGATGATAATGTTTACTACATCGATAGAAAATGATAAACTGACAATCTTGCAATAAGATTCTTTATGTTGGTTGAGACACACAAATCACAAGTATTTAAGATTAGAAGTTCAAGAACACGCAGTAATCGTGTGTAATTTTTAATCTCTTCTAAGAAGTAAGTTCCGAAAAAAACTATTTACCAAATCTAATTGAACTACTTGCAAAAGTTTAATATGTTTAACCACATAAAAGAATATAACCATTGTTGATATTCATCGATTTTGAGATCGATTTAAAATACGGTCTAGTTTAATAGATAATTGTTTTTCTGAGGTTAAATTTATGCTCCGATTATCCTAACCTACATATACATCTATATGTAACCCTTCGTTAACCACTCTAGATCACATCAGTGCTAGTTCGATGAGCAAGCCATAAAAAGAAAGTCTATGCTATAAATCTTTTTACTCAGATGATATTGCAACATGCATGTTTGCATCCGAGAGCCTCTATTTTAACGGCAAATCGGAAATGTTTTCAGGAATTAAACAATGAATCATCAATAGGAAGCTGTCGATATCAACAATAACGTTTAATTGTGGATCAATGGAATTAAGGTTGCCAATATTGACACGGTCACCCGACATCCTTGATATGCGATGACCTAATTGACGATTTATTGGTTTGTCCAATGAAAAAAATAATTTTGTTGAGATTTTATTCAAACATTAACTTATAATTTAATTAAGTGTGTAATTACGAAATTTTGTGACTGTCTCTTTTGTAACTAATCTGTTGACCATTGATGAGTTCCTTAATTAGGAGCCATTTGTAAATGAAGTGTTAGTAACACTTGACATATAAACGCGTTGTTATCAGTACTAAAGCTGTGTCAAATTTAAATTTGCAAGATTTGACCCAAAGAAACATACTAACAACCAACATTGTAACAAAAAATTCAACTTAAATAGAAGCTTTTAAAAAGAGCACTGTATTTCTCCACCACCAATCGCTGTACGACCAGTTTCCTCAGAGCTTACTGTACAAAAAGGCTCCTAAGGTGCTCCACCTTGAGGCCAAACGCTCACTATTTTAATGTTTTCTTAATAAGCATATTTGAAACTCATCTTTTCTGTCTTTAATGTGCAATTTTAAAATAAAATTATTCGTATTTACGTAATGTTCTTATGCAATGTTTAAAATTAAAAAAGTTGTGTAATAAGTGCATGGTAAGGTTTCAAAGAAAGTTATGAATGATAACAATCACAATTTAAATTGGTAATAAAATGATAGGTTCTCTTGCAGGATATTGAAACAACCATTCTTCTCTATTTCCTCACACTTATTTCTTTAAGCCACGAATCGGTGATATCTTTGGTTTTTAATGTCGACGAAGACAAAGACGACGTTGACCACTTACCATCAGATGGCATTTTTATCAGTCAGGACCCCCTCACAGACATAAAACATATATTTTTAGTATAATGTGTTACTCATATGTGTAATGTATAATATGGAAAATATGAATGACAGCATGATTTAAGAAAGGAAATAATTATAGTATTATCAAAAGAAATAAGCTATATAGCGTTTGTTAGAAAAAATAACTTTATTTAATGGGTCAAACATTAACGAATATTCCCGAAACACATACATACATACTTCTTATGTTAGAGATATGCGAGATAGATATAGATATAGAGTCGGGAAATCACGAAAGCGTGGTGAAATGACCACGTCGCGAGTTTAACCCATCGCATTATATTTTTATAACAACAACAGAACTAATTTTACCAAATACCAAATTATTATTTTTATGTCCAATTGAATAGAAACAATTGAATGTTTCTTTGAGGAATAAAAACAAATTTATTAAAAACCCCAGCTGTATCTACGTGAGTAATCTTCCGTTTTAAGCAGAACTTCCCAGACACCGCCGAATTAATGTTTTTATTTAGTGACGCTGAGGTATTGTGTACATCGTATAAAAGAAAACCACAGGAAAAGTAATTACAAAGACTGATGCGTACCTTGTTACTAAACTTTGATGCCATAATTAGATTAAATTAGAAGTAGAAATTAGACCTTAATTAAAATTTATTACATACTAGCCGTACCCTGCACAGGTCGCTGCGCCAACAACTAAAATAAATTTAAGGGAAAATCATTACACAAATGTTTAATTAATGTTTACGATTCTATAAAGGATACACAGACAAACATATTTTAAATGTTAATGGTCCATCATCTATACATATGTATATGTCTGCAAGACACCCTGGATAAGTTAAAAGCCATTAGATAAGTTAGTACCTAACATAATCCCTAAGTTAATATATTTCTAACTAAATAATGTGTTAGTGAAAATTAGTTATTCTTATTTTTATCTATCATCATTATATTGATACCCACTGCTGGACATAGGCTTTCCCTAACGAACGCCATCCCAAACAGTCCAGAGCCCTTTGAATTGAGCGGCTTCCGCTATCATATACCATTATCCCACTTATTCGAAGGGCAACAACTCTTCGACTTCGACTTTTCGACTCTATTGGAATATCACCCGAAATTTGTGGCCTGTCAATTGCCTAAGTTCAGTTGGCTAAGTTCGCGAGCTATGTAACTTTTGCTCGTCTAAGGACTTCATCCTAATTAATCTTATCTCGTAACAAAATGCCTTACGTAGCTTGTTCCATAGCGCCCTGAACAACTTAGACCCTTCGAATAGTTGGACTTCCACGTCTCGGATCCGTGCGTAAATAATCTGTGCGTGCGAGATTTAAATTCGAGGCGCCCTACTCCAAAACGACTAGGCTATCATTGCCACCTTCCGCTTTTAAGGCACGCATTCCAGTTAGTAGATCTATACATTATATATACCTATTTATTAATCCTGATGGTAATATTCGATACTGACACGATCGCAGTAATACATTGATGTCAATATTAAAGATTTGTACTTCGAAAGGTACACTGTACACGCAGTACACTGCACACACAAAAAATATTTTAAAGTGGACCTTTTTAACAGTTTTTTAAAAGTTATTTTGATTTTTGTCATGATTTTCATTGCTATGAGTACTTTTGTTTTTTAAGTTTTATTTTGTGTGAGCCAATTGCATTACAATAATGTAAGTTTGCAATGAATAATATTTATATAGGATCTAAAGTATATCGGTTCTGTCTACTCTTGAATCTAAACCAACTTCCTCTGCTCGTAGCGGACCTTGCTAAATAACGAACGAGACTTTGGCTCCAGATCCAACGTTTTGGATATCAGTAAATTCAGTATCACCCATATTACTCCCGAGGTGTTTTTGCATGGTGGTATGTTTTTTTTTCTTTTCTGGACAAATATTTTCCTTTTAGCAGTACGTTTCGATGTTTTAAGAGACTTGAGACATCGTTCAAATAAGAAAATTTATGTGAATACAATTCAAACTTATTCTTAAGAACAAACTTATATGAAATATTCATAGAATATGTTTTATTAGGAATCTTAATAATATCAAAAGAGAAAGTTTCTCAATATAATAAAGTACTTTAACCACCGAATGATAATTTTCGTCCAAATATCACGACATCTATTTCTTATTATATCACGACGTCTATTTCACCAGCTGAACCCTACGCACGTTGTTACGCCAACACGAACTACCATGGCGATATGCGTAATTCATTAGAATGACAGTGGCGCCACCTGTCGAAAATTGGTCCCAACTCCACCAACTCCGAAACCTTCGTGCGTTCATTCACAACAACTTTGCTTAAGATCATCACATAATTAAATGAGTATCGTTTACGATTCTATAAAGGACATACAGACATTTATTTATATATACGAGACGATATTTAAATTTTGACATAACTGTTAAATAAATAAACAAAGTACAATACAAAGTCCTTGACAAGTGAATCCATAAACAACCCTTCTCAACGGACGTTTGACACTGTTTTCGATAAAGTGAGACCGTAATTTGCATAAAGTTCATAAAAGGGTCCACTTCACATATTTGGTAAGTATTGCTTGGGGAATATTATATGTCAAGAGTTCAGCTACTTTTCTACTAGCTACTGTAAATATGAATTGATGATTTAGTTACAATGATAGTGAATACAAAGCTTCCGATGCAAAAAAACAATAACTTTATATAGTGCTCTCGATATTTTATTTCACGAATTTTAAAATTATCACGTAAAATCAAGAAATATATAGTGTTAGTACTCGTTCATCTATGAGAAATAATTTACATATGATCATTAAAGTAGTATCTGTGATCTGTAATTTATCCAAGAAATGTAGTCTTGTTAAAGCAATCTGCCCTTACTGTGTCATCTATTACATCAGCTCATATAAAATTTTGAATTTGTATTATATATTTAGAACCTATTCGTTTTGTTATAACATTACGTAATCTCTAATATATAAAAATGAATGTTTGTCCGTATGTCCTTTATATAATCGTAAACGGTACTTTTATTCATGAGATGACCCTTAGCAAAGTT
>DWPA01003179.1:0-14482 GCA_018251375.1 Calpodes ethlius
AGTGTGGTGAAATAGCGGCCCAACATTGAGCAGTGACCGAACCACTGTGTTAAATAACTATTAGCTTTGAACAAGTAATTACTGGTAGGTGAAAGCGTTTGCGGCCAATTTGTTGTTCCCAAACATTCACAATTTACACAAACTGTTCATAAATAACACTTGCATTGCGTTGCAAAGTAGTTTATCAACTTAAATCTAAATTATGTTAGCGCGCGACAGTATCGCGACAGAAAAAAAGTATCGGTTGTTCTAAAGATTAAATTGATAACCAATCATACCGCTTATTACATGCTGATATCATAATGGATCTTTCCATAAAAAATCGATGTTCTTTTGCGGTAAAAAGTAGCCTGTAGTATTCATCGTCTTTACAACTATCTCCAAAGTAATAATCATGCCTACGTTCCGTAGCGCCGTGAAAGAAGGACAAACAAATAAAGACACCTTCGCCTTTATAGTATTAGTATAGAAGTATAGATCAATTGGAATAACGATTGTTTCGGATTCTGATCCTTTTATAAACGTAATTGATAGTTTTCCGAAAAGCATAGTCCTAAAAGTAGAATTTAATAATTTTATAGAATGATTGACCCTAACAATTCTAGAATGTTAAGTATATAGTTTATAGTAACTAAGATTAGCCGTTTTTATTATCAGGTATTTATTAAAACAGGGAGTCGTGAGTATTCATAAATATTTCTCTTCGTTTAGCAATTCTTTTTACAACCTCATGTGTTGTTTAATTTTCACTATGTATTAATATAATAGTTTGGCAAGCCGAAACTGTGAAAAAGCGTCTAAAGAAAGATAATAAGGGATCGCAAAAAATCCCACCACAGTAAAAGTTATTCAACTTGATGAGAAATTAGAATATAAAAAAATTTATAGTCTAGAGTAACTACTTAATGAAAACTAGAGACTAGAGGAATAGCCTCATTATTCGACATATCAAAATGCCGCTATAACAAATTTATTCAATGTAATGGACAATTACTGAAGGTAAATCTATAAAATTTCGAGGCCTATTGTGAATGGTGCGGTGGGGGTATTAAGAGATCAATGGGATAATACGAAATACTTGAAATTTCTAGTGTTTGGCATACGACATAAAAATTTCGTAAAAAGTTATCTTTATGAATAGAATTGTTAATTTTTAAGTAACTGATGCTGCGATTTCAAGCTGATATCCTTACATCATAATACTATGCTGCCAAAACAAAACATCGTAGTAATATCGCTATTAGCATAGTACAATACTTATCTATCCATAGTAAATTGTTTTACTTAACGTAACGATACGAAGAAAACAATAACTGTAAAGACATTACAGCATAGCTCGGACTTACGCTAATTGTAAGTGATCGATCCAGTTTAGCAAAATAATAGGCACGATTGGTGTTTGGATGGAAGATATTGGTTAAGTTTCTTAACGGTTTCAGTGCTATAGCACGTTAAGCTGCCGATAGCGATTTTTATAATTAAATTACATTCGTTAATTCCCTTCAGAGACCTTCTGGTGAAATAAAAATTTCCGATATTTGATTTGACAACTAACACTTTTATCAGTGTGCACTGGAATAGTGTGGTGGAGAATTTCTTAGGCCTCCTTAGATATGAAGACAGTATCATACCCTGTAGTGGTTCATTAATAATCTGATGAAAGTTAAATGAGTTAACCGTTAACATCGTTACCCTATTTATGACAAACACGTTTCAACGAGATTATGTCAAGTAATTATATTACGAGTTTAGTATTTTTCTTCTGACAGCTGACATTTCAACGTAAGTGATTAAATAGACAATTTCGTTTGTAAGGCAGTAACAATATAAAACATGTTGCAGAACAACATTTTATAGGTCATTTTATTTCGAAATAATATTGTACATAATATAATAGAGATTAAATTTTAAGCTGCTCTACCGTTCTGATCCGTGCCCTTGAGTGTGCTACAGCTCTCCAATATACCTAGTTACTAGTAAATCTCTATGCGTATTGCAATAAATTATTTGTTTGATTGTTATACATATTTTGTTTGAAAAATTCATATCCCGAGTGGCATTTGATATACAGATAGTTATGAAGATATTATCTGTTATACCGGAATTTTTTGAGGCGAGTAGCTAAAAGCTACTACGGAAATAGAGATACAAAAGCGAGCAAATAATGTTATTTAAATAATGACTAGGAATTAACCATGATTCTTCTCTATGGCGCTTCACTGATGAATGCCAAGTACTTTAATACAATGGTTTTCTACTTCGATCTTTTGTTTTTTAGAATTATAGTTTTCTGGTTGAAAGTTGACCAGAAACTTTGTTTGAGGTGGCAGAGGAAGATAACTTTAAAAATTACAACCGATGGTCATTCGTTCTACGAATAAAAAGGGTTGAATATATAGGTATAAATAACAATAATAATAATCAAAATAAAAAAATATTAATCAAAATGTTCCTAGAAAATAAGCGATTTCAACGAAACAATCTTGAACATGGACTAATATTAGTAATGCCTTGATGTATCAAAATTGTTATACGTATACATATAGCATGTAGCGCGATCACGTGTATTATTCTTGTTTAATTACTGAATAAACAAATTTTGATAAACAGAACTAATCGATGCAGATTTCGAAACTAATCCATAATAAAGTTGCTCGGTGATTACGTAACGTGTGCACAGGGCAACGATCGACGATTGAATGCCCCGAGTCGGCATCTACCTCTCCTTTTTATACCATTTGTTCATGAATCACTATTCGGCAACTGCAATTATTCGTTCACATTTGCAAATGCGGGTAGGCGCCATCATGTTCTATTGCAATGAGGGTAGATCCCGACATATACATATTTTATTTTAAGAGTTTCCTCAACTTCTCATATATACCGTCCTAACATGTAGCACTGAAGTTTAATGAAAATGAAACCAATCTAAATAAAAAATTTAAACTAAAAATTAAGTTATCCAAATCGATTAATAAATGATGTAAATCTTAAGTAACAAATATTGAAAAAGAAATAAACTGAACTGAGAATATGTATTGAAGTCGGTTAAAAATACGTTAAAACATAAATATTGTCGGGATTCAAATGATTAGTAAGGATTCTAACGATATTGGCCATAACCTGATGCCATAACATCTTGCTTAATACGATTTTCCACGAGTAGAAGACGCCGACTTACGCTCAAAGGTGAATGGGGGCTCCATCTTGCAAAAACAATATTTAGTTACCAATATTTCCTACGGAAGACAAATGCTGGTAACTAAGAATATGGTTTTGAACAAAACTGCTACCAATCGAGATGTTTTTATAAAATAGACAATAAGAGAAACTACACTTTTATTGCATTTTATTTATATTTATCCTTTACTTTTTATCTCAGTAAATAACAAGCTCTAATTGAATTTGCTGTTGTTTCTAAGATTTTATATTTCCTTTTTCGTATAGGAAACTTTTAGAAGCTGCTCAATCAAGGTCTTAATCGTAAAGTTTGTAGCTTTTCCAGTAGTCTGTGCGTCGATGTAAGCAGGTGAGCTCGCGGGAATCGCTATTTCGCGCACGTTCGACATCCGATAAAAGTTTCCGCCACAATCACCTAAGAGCTCAGCTGTCAGGGAATAACCGTATATCGGTTTGTTTCCATTGCGTCCCTGAGCACTAGATTCCGCGCATTATAATAAATATAATAATCAGACGTAACATTTAGATTTTTTAAGTGAAATATAGTAGTCCACCTCAGCTTCGCCTAATTTGATCTTATCCTATTTAGGTATTATACACCATAAATATTTTTGTTGCGCGAGTTTTTATTTTACGATAACTCCTTAGATGTAAATTTCAATGAAATAGTTGAACCACAAAGATGTTCTAAAGATAATAAACTTTTAATAATGGATATTAAAAGAGCTTGCATTACCACAATTCCCTACCTCCCATGGATATTTGTGAGAAATTCCTCAGTATGAGGAATTGTAGTGAGTTAGTGGGTCCTGTTAGTGTGTTACCATTTATTAGTATTTTGACTTTCTTGAACTTGAACAGATGCGTTACTTATCCTGGAGACAGATTATCGCATATTATATAAGTGTATCTAGCAATCAAAAACTTTTCAGATCAAAACATAATTGCATAAAGACAATTTTTACACGGCCAAAATAGGTGAAGCAAATACCGCTTCGAGTGAACTATACAGTGGTTATAGTACCAATCTACTCTGTGTATACTGAGCTATGTACAAGTTAAAACGTATAATTTCATGAAATATACTTGAGATGAATAATATGATTGCTCTATATGTAAACTATATGTTTCTAATGACACAAACGTTGTGTTATTGGAAACGCATGTCTTTATAATAAAATTAATGTCATATTCTGAAATACGGATTTTTCTAATTCAATATCTCTTAATCACAATACTGTACACGAACCATTAATACACTTATGGTCATATTATTATTATAAAAATGGTTTATCACGGAGAATAAGAAATGTCGAAAGAAACATTTAAATACTGTTAATTATTTAGATACTTATTACATTTAAGTATTTGGGTTAGTGTTAGATTAATAATGTTCAACTATTCAAATTAAAAAGTGTGTCAAGATTATTGAATAAAATAGTAAAACAAGATGACTAAAAGGAGATATATAGAATATCTAAGCAGAAATTGTAGCTTAAGTTTATTGTTAATGGCGGCCAGCTGACGGTGACACTTCTGTTTTACTGATAAGTTTGTCTCGCACTAAATTAAATAGAATTAATTTGAATTGTTTACAGACTCGTGAACATTCAACAAGACTGTCGCTACTGAATAATAACGGTGTCACTAAAACAACAAGTGAAAGAAATATAAACAGCAATCGTTCAAATAACCTGTTTTTACTTTGCATTTACTGAAACATAGACTAAGAACGGTTCATTAAATAAAAATGTGAAGTCGTACAAGCAATCGAGTACTTAACAATTTTACACAGTTTTGTTAACCATGGTTCTGGTTAAATATTATAATCCAGGACAAAATTTTATTGAATCAATACTCTCTTACACTATTAAACAAACTTACTATTTAGTAACAAACTAACAAAAATACAAGTTAAGTAAAGGCTTTTAATAATAACAACTATCGAGATTTTGATAGTTTATTTTATACCATATATAATTTCCAATATAAAAAGTTGAACCAATGTAAACTCTGTAGCCATTGTACCTATTACATTATTTAACTACGTCATAGATAGCTCAAGCAACCGTTAAAAGGTTATCTAAACTTTGGTCTATGTAACGATGAACTAACTAAACTCGGTTATACAAAACTAACACTAGCTGATAGTCATGGAGTGTGATGAAAAATGAAGTTTTAAACTGGATTTAGTATTTTAGTTTAGTTTAGGTTACTAGTGTTAGATAATATCTTTTTTTACCTTTTACCTTGCAATAATTTAACCAGAATATACAACATTGTTTTACGTACTGTGGTTTGAACTCTTGAGTGTAAATAATCATAGCCACCAATGACAAACACCTGAAGGTAAGTGTTCACCATTTCTAATAGATTTAAATTATAAAACAAAAATAAAAGTTACTCAAGTTATTTCTAGTTCTCCAACAATGCGAAACCCTTCGAAATGCGTAAAATAAATTCACAGTCGATTTTAAAACGAGGGTGGTATCTAGCAAGGCGGGCAACCACGTCAGATATTATAAGTAGACCTAAAATTAGTCTATTGTATTTTAAATCATAATTAAAGTGTTCGCTGTGTTGAAATACTCGTACTGAATTCACCGCTGTATTCAAATACTCGTACTAATTTCTAACTATTTGAAAATGTATGCATTTCCCACGCTATACATGCATTATTTGACTTATTTTGTAAAGTCATAATAATATAAGTATCAAATAAATTATATTTATTTATTATTTGAATCAAAGCTTCAGAATTAGCTCATCTTCAAACGTATGTATGTATTTCGGTATAGAATAATTACAGCCGCGTACAAATATTCATGTAAGCTTTGAATAGGAGCGCAGTAGTCAATTTAACTTACTGATTGAGTCGATAACCTGAAGTACGTACGTTGTTTTGTTGCAATGTACGCTGCCGGTATATCTATTTCCCATTTTAAAGTTTGTCGCAAAGAGTAATGAATTGGACGTTCGTAAAGAGCGTAAAGGGACGGTTTGAATAAAAAATTTAGCTGGTAGATTGTAATAGTTTGTATTTATCAACGTGGACAAGCAAGTATTCCAATGGACGAACCCAAAACTCCACTTGATGGATTTGAATTGCGAATTGAATTTATAGGACGTAAACAAGTTACAGAGTACAATCCCCATTTGCGACAGTGGTGAAAAATTCAAATGTATCTCCGCTAGCTAATCTTATTTTGTTACTTTTTACTTTTTGTTTCTACTTATATAATGTTTTGTGTACGAAAACGGTTTTCTTCGGACCGTAGAGATAATTTACTCGCTAAATCTTTTTGTTGATTGTAGTGTGAAATCGGATCCAGTATTTTTTTTTGTTTTTAATAAATTGATGTTTGTTTTTTCTATCTTTTAGGTTATGTTCATATATTTCTTGTGTTGCTGTAAAATTTAAATCGGTTGTTTTAATAGTAAATCTTTATTAAAATTACACTGATATTATTAGTTTCAGATTGTATTCAATATATATAAAATATGATAACACATAACATAATAAAAAAAAACACGAGCTTTAATAACGAGTAATACAGTTTTATTGGTCATTAAAAATAATTTCATTACTTATTTGTAATACACGTTTCACCCTTATTAAATGCTTTATTTTTTTGTTTATATACCCGTATATGTAAGTTGTTAAAGTAAGCACAGCCGCTACTTATAATATTTAAAAGTTGAATAAGTTTACTCTAGTTTTCCGCCTGCTACTGAGTTTACCGCCAAAACTGCCTTTGTATTAGTTTGTTGTTGCTCAAGTAAAGTACTAAAATCCAGTTGAGCGAAGTCAACGTACGAAGTTTGTGTAAAATAAAACAATACAACACATAAAAGAAGTAACAATGGTATGAAGTCTTAAAGTAGGTATCTATATTTTATAAAATGTGTATTTCAAAGAGTAACCTACATGGAAACACAAAGTGCGTGGGTGTACTTATTTCCTTATAATTATGTGGGAAAAGGATTTCCTCTACAACTCGATTCAAAGTATAAAGTTATGACGAAATTGTCTTAATAACAGATAATACATTTTCGTTTATTTAATTTAAAATAAAGTTTATGCAACTTTTAATTTTATATACAAATTAGAAGATAATTTTTTTTATGATGATAAGATCCGTATAAGATGATGGTCAAAAACTAATATGTTTCAGTATTATCACAGTCCAGTCATAACAGACGTATTCATTTGATAGCGACCCTGCCGAGCGGGAGTTCCCTGGTACGATACCCGCCGGCCATATACATGGCAAAAAATTGCTTTTATTTTTAGGTCATTCATTTATTTTGTATACGTCCGTACTATGTTGCAGAATCTAAAATAATCTGGTGCGGATGTAGTCAAAACAAACAAAAATAAATGATTGTTACGGTAATAATATATATTTTCGGATTATTTATTCTGAAAGCTAACAAAGTATTACTAAAAATATTTATTCTGATGACTCAAATTGGCCCTTAACCTTATTGTAATATGTAGACTTTATTGGCTTCTTATAGAGTTCATCAACATGCGCGTTTCTTTCTACATACTTAAATAAAATAAAAAGTAGGACAACATTACAAAGTTAGGTCTTTCTTTGATTACTGTTTCAAAAGGATACGCCAATGTAGCTAATGAGTACGCTGTAAAGTAAATAACAAAGTCTGCATCGGTGAGCTGCCGGCTACCTACATTTCACTACTTAGCGAAGGCCTGCGGGATCGTTAAAAAGACTTAAAAATATTTCTTTACTCACTTCTACTGTCCTTATTTATGCATCTGGATACGAGCGGTCTATTGAAAACTCTATAGTTATTTCCTATAAATTTAACGATATATTTTTTATTTACTGAATACTTAACAGTCAGCTGCAATCTCGTTTGAAAGAACGTAATGACGTAGCTAGAAGAGGCACAATTTTATAGTCTATTTAAACGTTCTTTAGTGAAACTTCAGGTTGTAATTATTTTTCTTGAAATAAAGTGTTTATTTTCTCATGGATAATTATTAAAATGCTGCAATGTTACGGAAATCACTGTAATAGGTGCGAGGCGTTTACGTTAAATACCATAGACACAGATTTTACCTCAGAATATTTTTAATATAAATTTATATAACTACCCATTATTGGCCCCTATTGACCCACTATAGGCTCCATGATCCATGTCTTTCTTTGCAACTGATTAAGGCAAAAATCCATTACACTGTTCTATTGTTGATTGGTGGACGGATTTGTGATCAATTCTAACGTCCATAGTTTTATACCACTTGAAGCCCCCTATAATTGTCTAACGATTCATGATAGCAACCAGCACCGACGATTTTACGTGCTCTCTAAAGCACAAAAGCGCTAAAAACTTTTGCGGCCACTTACCCAACTAGCAACCGTACCCCCTGTTGCTTAAGTCACCTTTATACACTTAAATTAATTGTTGTAAATATATTGAATTTAAAGAGACATGTTTTACTCAATCGAATCAAATAACTTTTTTAGATAAATCTTGATAGGAAGGTTAGATATAATATTGAGATATTATTACGTATTTAATTAGTAAGAGAAGCATTTTACTGACTTTACCATTATGGTTAAATCTACACGAAACCTTCATAATGCATCGTGCACCAAAAACTTCCTCGGAAATTAATATTTGCAGAAGCGCAAAATATCATGTAATATACGGAAATTAAAAACCTACAGAGAACTTTATCAGTACTTCCTGGTAGTGTGTAAGCTAAAGACTCATATCAAAGAGACAAAATGCAATAGCCGATTTAGCATATGAGTTTAATAAAAATATAAAGATTTTAATATGTAAGACAACGTTTAAAAAAATCAGTTCAAATTCACATTCACTTTAGTAGCGAAACACGAATAAACATCGGGAATAACATTTATAATTTGCACAAGACCAGTGAGCTGTTTGGTATTCAGCTCACGTTCGCCCTCTGAGATAAGTTTCAACCACAATTACCTGACCGTTCAGGCGTCAGGAAATATATTGGCACCTTCTGCAAACCCACCGCGCCGCCTCCGGGCGTTGTGCTGCCGACCCGGCTAATCTTATATTTACGATCTTTCGCTTTGATTGCCGCTACCAAAACAAAATTAATAAATTTAAAATATCCCCTTAATTTCCTACAAAAAAACTCTATGAACAAATAACATCCAAGAAACTTTTTCTTCCCTTTTATCCACTAATTCATTATTGTTTATCTTAAAACAAGGCTATCTCGTGATTAATGATTATTTATTTTGAAGAGAACCGAAAGTTCTTTCTCAAGAACTTCGTGATTATTGTTGAAATACACAATGAAATCAAAGGACAACTTTTAAAAGGTCCCTAATGGACAAGAGGTCATCGATCAAATGACAAAGAAACTTTACACAATACAAAACAATTGATTGGCTTGGAAATTTCACAAGACGTACTTTTTCCTTTATTTGACTATGTCATTCATTTTGTAAAAAGAAATCCGCTTCAATAGATTCGTTGCGGAATCGTATTATTCATCAGCACTTTGAAATATATCAATTTAGACAGAGCATCAGGTAGCTAAAAGCGTACGAAATGTTATGTGAAGAGGAGACCATAAAAACAATACGAAAGAAAGCTAAGTATGAGTGAGTATAAAAGAAGATCCAATTATTTATTATTCACATCGCATCTTGATCTTATCGCTTCTTATTTGTCTTTTCTCGTTACGTTAATATGCAAACGTGTCGGAGAGAACTGGTTCTAATAAAGGCTTCGCATTCATAGGGCGTGAAGAAAATCAAAGGGGGTCCAAGTGCCTTGGAAGAATATTAGAAGAATCACAACTGGGTTGTTTTGGTGGGCCGCAATATTCGGTGCCCCTCGATTTCGGGATGGAATACTTTGGGCGGCTTTCATTCGATCGCAATCTCTATGCTAACAGCTTGCGATTCTGATCTTCGTTTAGCGAAATGACCGCAGTCACCCCAGTTCCGGTGACGCTTATTCCTTACACGTTCACTCTCCAAAGTTTTTACGGACGCAGAGAACGGCTGCCCTTCTATTAAGATCTTTTTTGTCCACATAAATCTTTATAATCCGGCTCTTCAGACTTAATGCTGAGGGTGTTCGAAACCCCACCTGGTTATTACTATCCAAAGAATACCAATACACGTAAATAAATATAAATGTACATGATAGGTATATTATATTTTTGACAAATTTATTTATCGTCAATACGTCAAATACAACTATCAACAGAAATAACAAAGTGGACTTGTTTATTAGGTACTGTGAAAATGTGAGATGTTTTATACACCAAACCCTTTATTTGTAGGAGTAACGTAATATAATACTTTATTTCAGGGATCCTTCAATGGACATTGCTAACAAAATTACAATAGGAAAGATAACTGAATGTCATGTGCCAAACCTCCTTTCTCCTTTTTTGAAAGCAGAGTGCACGCGAAACGTTTTATTTAAATTGCAGTGACCAACACACGTAAGAATTCGTACATCCCTAAATTTTATTCCTCCGCCAAAATAAGTAAATTTAAATAGAACGTAACAGTGTCGCCAGTTTTGTGTTTTGAGTTCTTTTTTTATACTAGTTGTAACAAAATCATTTTGACTTGGTTAATTAAAGTGAAGATAATGATGCAAAAAATATTTTCTGAATTTGGTAATTACAATTATCGCTCAGCATAGTGCTGAGACATTTGAAGTCAATAAAATAGGTAACCCAACGGATACAGACATACTATATTTATATACTAACAATACTTTTGTTCAGTTAGTTAGGTACTTTATATTGACAATGAAACTTTACTTGCAGTAAGACTGAAGTCGAAGCTCAGGTCAGTCAATGTGCAAACTCCGAATAAATCTTCTTAGAGAAATGCTACACAGAAATTTTATGGACTAAGGTGTGGGTAAATGTACACGGGAGAAACTTACCGTAAGAAAGAATAATTCAATACTACACAATAGGCAACTGAAAATTTTCCTTCTATTCTCGTGGTCGAAATAAGCGTGTAAGTCGATGTGTTTGGCAGCGTTGTATTTTTCAGTTTATTTTGTTAGAACCAACCTATACCTCGCCAGTTTGAGAGGCTTTATTCCTCTACAGAATTTGGTCATTCAAATATAAATTCTATTTATTAGGTAGGTATATAACATTACGGGCGAGTATTGTATAAAATATAAATATGATGTAGATGGTCCTTTCTAGTAATTTCTATATAACTTGTCTGATTATTTCTTACACAAAGTTATACTCACAACTTTAGTCATAATATATGCGATCACAGTTATCATTATAATCTTATCATAAATATTTGATTAGCTTGTATGTAATTAATTTATTTACACATTCTGTATTGTAACAATTTGTAAATCATTATCTGGCAGACTTGCTGATTTCTTTGCTATTATTTTTCTTACAATTGACATTTTCTAATATGTACATTTTTTTTAAAACATTTGATAAATAAGACGTATCTAGAATATGGATTTAGGTACTCTACATTAAACAAACGTACAAACAAAATAAGTAATTGAGTTATACAATTTTTTTATTTTATCAGTCACAGCTATCAATTTAAATCTAAAAAAAAACATATACAGCTAACTATAATGACAACTAAGGTTCTAAACTATGAATTTTAAAGTTAGTATGACAGCAGATCGTACAAGTAAATAACTAAGGGCCACAAATCAACCTTAGTTTTACTAATACAGAAATAATTCGTAAAACAAAAAGAATGAGGGGTCAAAAGCAGATGGTTCGCTTTTATAAAAATGTTGGAGGGTTGTGAAATATGACACACTGTTATTTCTTCGCACACCCGGTCAAGAGTTATTGCATTCCATTATACGCTTTCTCTATCTAAAGGAAGCCATTTTCACTAAAGGAGAACTAAACTGTCTAAATTTTATTCCTCTTATCATTTTATCGCTTGCAAGGAAATTCTTTGTTTCCGAGATTACTTTTTAGGGGCGAAATACATTACTATGATTTATTACGAAGAAAGCCGGCATTGATGTACTCATTCTAATAGGTGCTTTATGTAGTAGTTCACGCAGCTTTTCGCGGCGAGGTGTTTTTATAGAAGTTCATGGAGTGCCGTGGTTTGTCTTATTAAATGTTTGATATATAAAACTTGAAAAACTAAGAAGTCATATGTCATTAAATCACTAAGGTGTTTTGTCAATTGACTTATCTTAATAATTAGGATTCAAGAAGAAAACTAATTTTATACCACATGGTTCTTTTTGCTGTAAATATGTCCGTCCCTGTGTCATGTGTCTGTCAAGAACGTCAAACAGCAAAAATTCGTATTACAGCGCTACATATAGGATTGTAAGTATTGTTTTGGTTTACTAAATTAAACGTAAGACACACAAAAATAGGAAAAAAGTTGATATTGAATGTAAAATTCTATATCTCTTTTTCGTTCGAACTCTTTTTCCCTCACGATAGGTTAGCAATAATAGTGTTGCTAGCTTTAAAATATTGTTTCCTCAAACAGTTTTCAGAGCTAGTTCCTCTTACCTACTGTACATATTTTATTTTATTAAAGTAAAAATGCATACACGTGTATTAAATTTAAATGTTTACCTTGTTAGTTTTTCAATGATGATGGAATTAAAAGGTAGGCTAGTTAAAATTCTCTGGAAAGCTTACTAATAAACGCATTTAGTTTGAGATCTAGGTGCGTCTTGACATAACAAGAAGAATGCCTTATAACAATGAAATGCTTTTAGTCCAAAACGTAACTACACTTTATATAAGTACATACACTGTTATAAATACTTATATTACACTAGTAATTAATTAAAAAATGAACCAGTATATATATTCATTTAATGACCTCACTGTTAAAGCCGTTTTTAATAGAAGATGAACATGATATAACCTGTTTATTTTATAGTGAGTTAAAGGTTTTTTTTTTCAAAATTTGGTAACACCTATTTCCTCGCTACTAACTTAATATAGCAGGGAACTCTAATGCAAAACACACTATAGTTTCTTATGCCTAAATTGTGGATGGATAGTTTATTGCAAAACGGCCATTAGTCGGCCAACAGACTTGTTTACATAGGCCAGTTAAGACGGACACGCGGGATAAAACGCGTTCCTAAAATTCTAATAATATTTGCGGAAGATCATTGGCAAAGTGTATTGTAAAATTACCCCTCACTCCTGCATTATTATGCACACTGGTCGTTATTGAAATCAAGGTTATTAATACACCGAAATATAATACCTAAAATATACTTGTGGGACAGACTTCCGACATTAATATGTTACTAAATATATCAAATAACACGTCAAGCACCTTCTTAGTTTGCAACGCGTTGGTGTCTTTCCTGGTGTCACTCTCATCCTAGTGATAGTAATAAATTTCTGTCAGATAAACTGTCTACATCTCTTCGTACTCAAGACATTAAAAATACCTAACGAAAGATAGCAAAACAATGACTGTAACAAGTCCTAATTAAGCGAAATATCTAATGGTATAATTTTTCCACTGATTCAGTTATCACAGCACATGGCACCCACACCAACTTTGTGCCGACCCAACTGGCCATTCCTTTCGGCATGTCGCTGTGTAAGAGATTGACAATAGAACCACTGGCTCGGAAGGGAACACCTTATCTTTACTACATTGTGTTCCATGTCACATGAAACGCAAGTGCCTCAGGCTATGAGCAAATCTCACATTAATTATACGAGTAAGATCAGACAGAATATTAAATGGGTACAAAATCATTTCGGCATTTGACAGGCCATATTGTTCGCAGTGGATAATAACAAAAGTTGTGACGTAGCTGCCGGAATAATTCAAGAAATGAGCTTGAAGCTAAAATAGAGAAATCGACATATACATACCTATTATTCTTGTATTCTCATATAATACTCTGAGGTCTCATAGGGAAATGGAAAGTTGGGTGGATTGTTTGCATTCCCATTTACTTCACTCTAGTCTATGTATTTATTTATGACATGAACATTTCATTAATTACCTTAAGGTTTATTGAAAACAACTCACAATTTCCTTAAAATATCCCAAGTAAAAGTTAAAAACATCATTCAAGTAGCTATTGTTCAAGAGAATATGTTATTTCTTAGTTAGATAATTCCTACGCAACCCATATTTCAAAGTAAATAACGTAATACGGCCCTCTTAGTTCTTTGAAACTATTCATCAAGCTTCATCAAATACCCGTATTCTATTTTTAAAGACGTTGCAGCAAAATAAATTTGTACTACCAGGAACTAGGAACCCATGTAGTGCTCCGTATTATTGATTGATTTCTC
>DWPA01003180.1:0-14482 GCA_018251375.1 Calpodes ethlius
AAAGAAAATAAGAGTATTTTATATAAAATCGAATCTCTTGTTAATAATGAAGTGTCATCATCATCATCATTACATCCCATAATTATCCCACTGCTGGGCTCGGGTCTCCTCTCATAAGGTGAGGGGTATAGGCCATAGTCCACCACGCTGGCCAAGTGCGGCAGACTTCACACACCTTCGAGAACATTGAGATGAACTCGCAGGTGTGCAGGTTTCCTCACCGAAGCAAGTGATAACTAGTAATACGCACATAACTTTTTTGAAAATTAGAGGTGCGTGCAGGATTCGAACTCACGCCCCCACGTTCCGGGAACCAACGTTCAAACCACTAGGCTATCAGTGCTTGAATAAAATTTCACTACCTATGAAATCACAACATAGGTGTAATGTGTAAATAGCTATTCGTTTTCATTGAATCGATATTAATACCTAATCATCAACAACGAATGAATGTTGAAACAAAAAATCTTCAGTTCGTCTATCGATTATTTACAACGAACATAATATACTAAAGTTTCATCATAAGTTGTTTTTCTATACCAAGGGTGGCATTCCTTGATGGGCCCAGCCATTTTTCAAGACTTAAAGTTTTTCGTGAGCCGCAATTAAATACGTATTTGAAGGTAATTTTCACTTGAACTTATATTTATTGAAAACATAATTCTTAACTTAGACGAAAATGAAATTTGTAACAAATTAGCACGTAGTCTTTAATATTTGAAGTCAGTAATTTAAATAACATTCGAAACAAATACGGAACGATACCTTTTTTTTGTATACAGTATCACACAAAAATTAATAGGGGACTAGGGTACTTTTATCGCGAGACATAAGTAATCCTTCTAAGCAGAATATGTCCGGGGCATAGCTAGGCCTCTCCTGCTCTCTAGCATTCAGTATCTAGTGGCTAACGTCAAAGGAATTCGCTATTAATATAACTTCATTAGTACACAAATGGTATAACTATATCCGTAGTTAATTGTGTCGCTCCATTATCATATTGCTTTGAGTTCCGATAACTGACTGTTTGTAATTTCGGTGATAATTGAGTTTATTATCTAGGTTAACTAGGTTTTAATGGCCTGATTGAGACGAAGGCATCTATTGTTAATGAAGACATGATCATATATACAGGACCCCATATTGCTTTCATCCATTGAAGAGGTCTCATCCTCGACTTCAAGGATATTGTTAGAAATGTAGAGAAAAATGAAAATACGCGGCGTTGTAACGAAGAGATTTAGTGGGCGACGGCCCGGCCTCCTATTGTATTTATTTAAATAAAAATTAAAAATGTAACAACAAATGAGGGTACCGACATTTCAGAAAATTTAATTAATTCAATACATACAGTACAACCAGATGGTCTGACGACCTGAAGAAGACAGTAGATTCTCTGGATTGAGAAAGCTTAAGACCGGTTTGAGTGGCGCTAATTACGGGAGGCCTATGTCCAGCAGTGGACCTTTAAAGGCTGATAGATAGATAGATACATTAGTGAACATAAAAATAATGTATAATGACGGTAGGAAAATGATTACATGGAATACGCGTATCGTCGTAATTTGTAATTTATTTAATTTTTGTTTTTTAATATAGACACGTAAATTCGACATTTTGAAATTTATGTAATTTTTTTGACATTGTTGTAATTAGTATGATATAATTAATAATTATTTGTAAAACACTGTTAATTTTAAAAGTAACTTGTTATTGTTTTGTAATTGACACTTGCACACCATACGTGGTTGAATATATTGGTCTCCTATATAACAAGTATATATATACATATATATATACTACATTCTGGCAATAAAATGATTAGGTAGATTAGATTTGAACGATAAATAAATGACATTGAAAGTTTGTTATATTTTGGGATGTATTCTATATAGGATGAATATCTTTAACCGAGCGTCAGAGTGACTGCAATAACTTGGTGCAATCTAGACATTCGTTTGTTCGTTTCCTTTGTTCACTGATTGTTTGCCGACTGCAGCTGTTCGGTAGTTAATTAACCGCTTCCATTTTAGTTCAAAGACCGACCGTTAACGTAGGCGACCATACTAGCACTCGTCTCTTCATGCGGTTAAAGAGCAAGCCTATACTATTACTTTATCTTAAAGCTCGTTTTATATTATCTTTTATTAATGCATTTATAATACATGTTGAGTTAGATTTAGCTTACTGCAGTTCTTTGTGTAAGCTTTATCGAGGTATTTTCATTCAATCATTTTGATTGTTATTATTATTTTTATTTTTTATTTAAATCAATTTATAATACTATCTAAGACAAAACATAATAAAAAAGTGTTATTATTAAATTATATTATTATGAAATTTCAGTCTCATACATAAAATGTTCATATTTTTTAAAATGGTTAAATTATAACGGTTTTCCTTTAGCAATGAATATATAAGATTTAAAACTATGTTCACACCACGGATTTTGCACTACATTTGTTTCATTATTAATAAATATATACAACACTTTTTAGTCTCAATGCGGCGGCTTAGTATATTGTCGTCAATGAAATGCCGGCGTGCTAAAGTTTGCTTTGCAACAGATACTTGGTGGGCAACGTCTAGTACGTAGTAGTAGTATTATAATTATAGGAAAGATTGAACATACTTCCTGTGTCCAGGGAGGTTGGTAAACGGCCGTGACAAGATCACAACTACTGGACTTGTTTACAGATATTCATATGAAAATTTTTATTTTTTTTCAATATTTGCTTTATTGCTCATATATATGGGCAGCTGTAGTCATCAGCGTTATCACTAGTGTAGTCACCAGTGTTGTCACCAGTTTAGTCACCAGTGTAGTCACCACCAGGTGGATCATCAGCTCATTTCTTGTCTATTTACATAAAAAATCTGTATTCAGAACATTGTTGAATGCACGGAAAGAACATGAAAGCCGTTCTATTTTCATGAAAGCTAATTTTCCGACAATCTCCGGCGAGTGGGTAATCTTACACGTAGAGACTTAACTAGTTTTAAATGTAGCGCAGATAACATTGTGTTTGTAGAAAATTTTTATTTAATATGAATGTGTAGTTATGATTATAATTACTAAAACGAAACTGCAATATAATATCTTAAAGATAAACTTGTTACTTATCTTTTTGTCGTGATCATATTAAAACGTTTTATTGTTCCTAGATTTCATGACTTTATGAGTTCTATTATAGTATAACTTAAAGTTCAAAAATTTACTAATGATTACTAACTTGATGATTACTAATACTTAATAACAGAACTAACTTACACTAACAGTCCTAACGTCCATAGTTCTCTTACTAATGAACATTAAACTGATATTCTTATAAACACGTAATACTAACAAGACTTAACTCAATAACTAAAGTCCCTACAGCTTTAGGAGTTAAGACTTAAATCCTATTTGAAGTTTGTCACAGGTGTCCATGGGTGGTACGGTACGGCGGCACTGAAAGTTCATTTGATATGCTTATCGTATATCAAATGTTTATTGTACCCCCAATGTAATATTATGTTAAATCATTTTAATTTTCAACGCAAACCATTAACGGTACGAGTATTATCGTCAGTTGCGTAAAAATGCAAGGATTTTTGATGGTTTGTATCTCATAAAAAGTTAGATCAGGATGTGATCAACTAACGAACAATGATTTACACAAAAATACAATTTCTGGCTAAGAATAGACGAACAACAAAGTCAAGAAATCGAACCGGACTATACACTGAGGATACAATAAAAATATGACGTAGAAAACTAGTTGAAATCACGTCCCCTTTCTAAATAGAACAATAATAGAATTCAGTTCACCCGTGGTTGCAATTGCTTTAGAATTCACCGGGAACTTTCACCCGCATGCGCAACATAACAATGTCGAAACATTTGCCGAACTACGCCATATGGATCGGTACGAATATTTTCGCAACTCGGGTAATTTCACTCGCGATTTAACTAATGTCTCTCTCAACAGTTTGTACGTGCTTAGAATAAAACTCTTTGCCAAGTCCTAGAAAATTTTAGACTACTTTTCTATTATTGTTAGGCAAAAGACCTATGAATCGATATATTCACGGGATTATGGCTCTTGAAAAAGTGTAAATTCACGGTTTTGGGTACAAAATTCTATCCACTGCCCACCTTTTGTGCGAACAAAGTGCACTTGAACAGTTTCTACCATTTTTTTGGCTAAGACTCCTTTGAAATTGTGTGCTTCATTTAAATTCTTTTGATGTATTTAATACTTCATCGTCCTAAAAATGTTTTTATTACTTGCCTGAATATTTTTTGAATATAAATTGCCCCAAATCCGTACGAGAGGAGCAAAGAAGGGTATAAAATCGACTTCCATAGCTATGTGAAGAAAATAATTGACTGCAGAGGGCCACGAAATTGAATAATCAATATGAATACACTAAATGTGGCGTATATATTACTATAAATCGTTGAATCATTGGCACAAAAAGATTCAACTCATAAACGGTTCACTACAGAGTTCAGATCTCTCTTCTGAGAAGGCTCAGACGCATATCGACCATACTGCATCAGGGCGATTTCGTGAAGGAACTCACCCACCCAAAATCCACCGACGTGGTTTTATGACTTGTACAGTATAGTTATGTACTGAGAGAATTCGTTACTGATGTCTCTCAATTGATCATTGCCATTCATAGGCAAGAAATTAACCATGCACAATGGGTATAAAAGTAGTTATTGTGAGTACTTACTATGCGTTGCCTCCACACGTCCTTGTGTGCAAGTTTTTAAACTAATTATTATTCGTATGTATGTGTTTAATACCTTCTTAAATCACCTTTTGTGCATTTCTGTATCGGCTAATGGTTAGCTGGTAGAGAATGCATTGAGCATTCAGTTCGCCAATTGTACCTCGATTTTTATTGTGGTCAAAGAGGTTAAATAATTAAAAAAAAAATTTCATAAACTTAAATAGGTATATTAGAAAATTCTTCAGTCTTGTTATAACGATTTATAATCATGACAGACCAGGGAAGAAAGAAATCTCCAACCCCTAGGTGAACATTGAATCGTTTTGCGGCAGAATTTGATAGAGATAATAAGAAAGACCAGTAACAGTGTTATTGTCTTATTAATATTATATAAAACATAATCTTAATCAAATCATTGCTACCAAGGATTGGGACTGTTCTCTATAGTACGATATCTTGGTGTACTTGCGTAATATTATGGTCAATATTCTCGAACACTCTAAAACCATGACACTTAAATCTCGGTAGCTTTACTTTTTAAGCGTTTTTAAAAGTCTACTTATAATAAAAACAATAATTCAACATCTACCGTGATACAACGTCGTGTCATATACTAAGTTTTTCTATAAAATATTGTCACCCTACAAAACTTGTCTATAGAAAGAAATAAATATTTTAATTTAAAAAATCAAGCCCGCAAAGAGAAATTAATTTGTATAACTGGATTGATAGACTTGGTTATGAGTACATAAAGTTGATTTTTCACTTTTCAATTTAGACTTCGGTTTAGCATTTCTTATTTTCAATTCAATCGTAATACAAATTAAAAATTTTTTCATTGATATACCTTAAATTAAATTTATTTCTACAAATATTATAGTACGACAAAACAATTATTAAGAAACTAAAAACTCGCTTCTCTTTATGAACCACTGCATCAAAGAACAAAAAAATATAAAAGATTCAGTTCACTTAATTTACTCTTCAGAGTCATTCTAAGGCTTTATGTGTTTTTAATTTGTTTTATATTTGTATAACTTTAAATAACGGTCGCTTTTACAGAGACGTTAAGAATATTTAATCACAAAGTGTCATTGATTTAACATTGCTTATTGTCACAATAAAATTATTTTTCTAGCCTCCAACAAGTTTATTCGATATTCATAATTACAAAACTGTTTATTGAATAGCGCTCTCTGAACTCGAAGACTTTATATAAAGAGTACAATCGGTGAAATTAATGAAGATACATTGCCAAATAAACAACCCTCTATTCTCAGTGAATTTTGATCGCAGAAAAACGAATTCTCGTCTGTAAACAAGAGATAATGAATATAATGATCTGTATTAAGTGCTCGATCCAACCAATAGAATGGTCTGATTAATGAATGCCGTTAATATCAGTCTTGTTTTAGCTTGACTCGTGCTGTTATAAGATTTAGTTCATAGTTCAGAAAAGATGATCGCGTTCCACAACTTAAAAGATTGCCAATTTGAATAGATTCCTTAGTTGAATAGATCTGTAATTTGAATAGTTTAGAGTCTTCAAAGGAGGTATTTCTAAGAAGTTTCTGATTGAGCTCGCTTGTGGATTAATGAGCTTTCTGTTGCAAAAGTTCTGGACAAGAAATGTTTATAAGTAATTTTAGTTTTCTGTATTTTTGATGACGTATTGCCTCGTTGTGTTATGAAAATCATATTAGAGTGAATTTCTTCGAATGAAATAAATGTTGTGCATTCAGATACTATACGGAATGAAGTTACCATAAAGGTACATTTTACTGTATTCCGCTTATGGTAATTATTCTTTAATGAAAATTATTAATAGCTGTGCAATATGTGTGAAGCTGTCCGTAAATTATCAATATACATTCATTCGTTGTACAAATAATATTATATTATATTTAATTCAGTTCAAATATTATTTATTTTATTAATGTAATATTTCATAGTATTTAATATTATTTATTATTTAACTCAATTCAAATTAGTTTCAATGCATGTATTTGTAACCACGTGTTTTATTTAAACTTTACGTTACAACATTTTTTATATTTAATTATCATATCATATCATTGCATAATTTTGATAAATATATATATCATGGAAATATAACATATCTTCGAAATTATAAAACATATACTTAAATAAAATTCCAATAAAATACATCTGAATACATTTACAAAATTTAATCACACGCACTATTAGGTTAAGTCCAATACAGAATTGGTACAAGACATGCGCGCTTTAAATCAATTCAGGATCTTATTGCAAGATCATAAAATCATATCTTATTATGATCTTACGATCACTCTACGATGAGTCCTTGATGAGTCCTTGATGAGTCCTATGACTCATCAAAATGGCGACTAGCGCGTTTTAACTTGAATAGTTTCATAGACTGTCTAATCTAATGCGACTAGTAATGTTGGACTTCACTATTATATTGAGATATCCATAAAACATCCTACCCCACGCAAATTTTATTTGAAAAAAAAATAATTTTACTCAACTACACTTCAGGTAGGAATTAAACCATTATAGGTTAGTAATAAAATATATACAGTATATGTATACAATACAGACCATAGAATACAAGGATGTTTTTTTTTAATTTTCTGTACAAAGTTTTTGTATTTATATTTAGAACATTTTTTTAAATATTTGTTTTGTCAATTCTATATGTAACAGCCCATGTAAAGGCGTGAACGAACAAGCCAGTTATATTTTTGTAAATTTTTTCCTGTGTGCTCTAACAATATAACAAGGGCAGAACATTGGAAGATATATTTCCAGGTAGTCTGTAAAAACAAAGATAAGGTAATTAGAGCTTTGTGCATGTTGAACAAAACACGCGATGTATTTGAACTGTGTAGGTCAGTTTCTTCGACTCTACGCTACATGACATGCAATTAATTTCATCTGCGGCTTATAGAACTTTCTAGTATAAGGAATCATACCTTCATATTTAAGAAGCGTAGTTTAATCATCATATTATTAACCATATATCTATTTATGGGCAAATAAATTACACGTAAAATACTCACATCTCTATAGGTAATTAATATTCCAAAAACACGTGCGGATCTGTTAATAAATTATATTCTAATTATCTTATAAGCCTCCTCGTTGGATCTCAAGATAAATTTTAGTACTTAAACCGTATTATGAAATCACGTAATTACTTAGCTCCTTTCAAGTCAGCTAAGACGATAGCAAAGGCACTTATATAAGTTAATGTTACCATTTGGCCCAAGGGTTCATGTAAGGGTCCATAAGGGACAATCCTGCATAAATTATTCAGTCCGGTCCCCATAATATAACTTTATGAACATCTCATTTAAAGATAGCGTTTTGTAATGCGGACACAGCATTTATGTCGCCTAACTATAATCGTATCCTTGAAGTAGATAAGAGATAGGTTGGTTATAATAACATCGAGTTGACCAATTATATAGGATGTTTGCTCTGAAACTAACAATTTACAAACGTGGTGTAGTTCGTGGGCTACCGCCGCTAATTAGATATATTATTTCGCAAAGATACGATGAGTTGCGTCCTTTATATATTAATTAAATGTATTGGTTGCTAGGCAACGCTTTATTGTTAAGCAATCTTTAATTTGACTGAAATATCCGCTCGTTGCGAGATGCTGTTTGGGATCTGTGGGTCTCAGGAATACCCCATTTAACCCGGTTTGGACTAAGGAGAATAAGTATCTCCATATTATTTTAAAAGTCGAAAATATTTTTATAGAAATGTTTATAATAAATTAAAACGTTACATTACAATTCAGACTTATGTAAACAAACTTATTTCGGTTAAAAGGAAGGTTTGTAGTCACAAAAATCTAAAGACACTTTATAAACATTTAGTTATAAGGCGAAATGTCTTCATTAACAAAATGTAATGTTCATGTACATGGCTGTTAATTTCTGAGGCGTGTAAGTGTTCATATAGAAGAGTAAATATAAGCTGATACTAACATCATTAAAATGTATTATACTAATTATAATTTACCCTTCTGTATAATGAGAGCATGACAAAGAAATTTTTACCTTTAAATTAAATAAAAGTTACCGAACAAGATAAGGTAAAATTTTAAATGCATTTAAAAGTCAAGAGTTATTTAACTTTTATGTCATTAATTGCGAATTCGAGACTAATGTTTAAAAAATTCATTTCTCTAAATCAGATTCTTTGAAATGTGTTTGTCTCTATACTTACTTTTAAAGACTAATAAAGTGCTTTATTTTTTCTATAGAATAAAGCAGCTATAATATGTAGTCAGCTAAAATGATATTGAAGAACGCATTAATAATACGATACAATTAAACGGCTGAAAGTGGTTCTGAAGAAGTCAAGAAACAGATTAACTTAAAGCTTTTGAAGGTCTACAAATGACTTTTGACGTCTAAATGAAGGTTAGTAAATTAAGTTTTAGAAATAATTTAAATGTAATGAAGTACACTGACACGTCCTATTACTTGTAAAATACACCCGTGACATTTATTGCCTGGGCACATAGCGGGTATGACGTTCTTAGATGTAATGTACTAAATAATAATAAATAGGAAACCGATATACAAACGATACTGCTGAAAGTGGTTTGAAAAAGACAAGAAACAGGGCATATTTACTTAGCAAGTGGACAAGCGACTTATAAAGTCGAAATGATGTTTAAAGAAATGAAGTATTAGAAGTCATTTAGACGTAGGTAATGACTTAGACTGATACGATTATAATTTGGTAGAGCCATACGTGTGGCGTTTATTGTATAGTTAAATAGCAAATGGGGCGGGATACGACGCGATGAAGTTATAAGTTGTAATGTACTAAATTATAGGAAACCTAAAAAGACCTGCTAGCATATCTGCAAATGTTTCGTGTTATTGCTTCTATTATTACTTTTATATATGTAACTAGATATACTAGAAACATATTAAATTAGCAAGTGTTATCATGGCAATGAAAATTAAAACAACATCAAATTACAAGTCACTCGATAATACTAAAAACATCCTGTTTCTGTAAGGACTTTAAATTAAAAAGTATATACAAATATTCTTAAAATAAAATAGTATCTTGTATAAAAGTTCTAAATTAATCCATTAATTACTTTTCAAGTTTGACGGTCAAAACAAACGAGTTAAGAATTTTTAAATACTGTATAAATAATAATTACGCGGATAAATAGGAAAATAGGTTCCCATCGAGACACTTTCAGTATGTATCTTACATTTTACCGTTTCAAAAATTATATTGGTTACCAATGTAGCACGTGCCACTAACCTACTCTGAACTCCACAAGAGGGTACATGTTACTTGCACATTACACAATTGATCCATCTCAGAACCACAACTTAGTTACGAACTTTCGAAGGAACGTTTTGAATATTCGGATATGATAATTATCTAGACTATACGTCGAAATGCGTCACCTCTCTATAGTTACACGTACACAAGCACATTTGTACCAAGAGTACTTAGTGTATGACAGGCAAATTCACTCAAACATGCGTGTAAGTACCCGGTAAAGACATAAAGTCGACATTAGGAAGACTCATAAAACCCATTAAAACGCTATATTGCGACGCGTGTAAGCATTAGAAGGTCAACACTCTTAAATAAATCTGTCTCAACTTTGATGTTATATTCATATATGGAATAAAATGTATTTATTATGTAAAACCCAATGTGACCCTAAAATATTACTTCTTTGGCTGTTTGCTTATTTGGTTTTTAAACAGTTTGCGAAGGCGTGGGTTTTTGGCGATGTTCAATAATATGACACAGTAAATATATCTTATATCCTTAAAAATACAACTGAAAAAGTGTTCCGAGCTTCAACGATAGCGCACACAAACAAAATGTATGTGACGTAAAAAGGACAGCATGATTATACCAATTAGAAAACAAACACAGTATATATATCGCTAACATGGTGCACACAAATGTGTGTGCAAAATTCACGTTGCTCTTTGTAACACACACTGAATAGCACACGTTTTTGTGTCTGCAAAACGCGCGTGCTCGTAAAATTGTCTGCTTCTTTCTGTATAAAATATAATTCGGAGTACTGTATTGATGGTTACATTTTAACAATGGGCTTATTAAAGATGGTGACTCTCGTAACAAGTTAGAAAAAACGTTACGCGTATAAATTTGTAAAGAACGAATTCTTGCAATGGTTCTAGCGTTGTACGATTACAAAAATTGTGAGTCACAAAAAGTTAAGTTTTGCATTAAGTTTAATGAATAATTTAGTATAGAATAGGGAATATAGATTCTTTTTACACACTTATAGGAGTATTAGGATTCCCTGTGTTCGTCGTGTCGGGAATCGAACCCATATCCCCTTGCTTCGCGGGCAGGGTCACTACCAACTAGGTTACGTGGCCGTCATATATGATATAATATAGATCAGGGAAAATGTCACAGATACCTAGGTAAAAGGAGGCAACGTTCCGTATTTTTTGTTAAAAAAATTGTTAACTACATAATTAGTTTTCAGATGGATCGTTTTTATTGTTTTATTGTCTGAGGTTAATTGAAATAAAACTGGAAACGAATGGTTAAAGTAAATCAAAGGTTAACCATCATTCATTACATATCCACTGATATGGAATGAGGCCGTTATTATCATAAATGTCAGTTATCTTCGGAACAAAAGCAAAAATAATAATTATGTTAAAATTATAACTTCATAGGTATTTTGACTTTACGTAAAAACTTAGTAACAGATAACATAGGTTACATAATAAACCACATACGAGGAAAAACCGTGGTAGACTCAAGAAATATTTTTCTCGTCGTAGTTTCATAAATGACGAAAACTACTCGTATTTACTAATTAAGCATTCAGATTTTTTGGCACTGACTACAAAATCTGGAACTCATGCTGACATTTTAATGTTGAAACAGGAGATTATTCAATTTACTAATAGAAAATTTATTATTTTCTGCCCAAAGAACGTTTTTGAAATCAACTTTCGTAATACCATCTTTTTTAAACTAAGTAATGAAAATTTTCAAGCAAACAATGATTTAAATAGTGCAAACAATTTGTAGACGGCTTATTTGGCAAATATAATGTTATTTTAAAATATCCCAATAATTTTAAGTTTTTATTATAATATCAGGTGACTTCAACAGTTTTCCACAGTAAGATTTTATGTACACGTCGTAAAGGTCATTACTACAATTGCATTGACAACGAGCCTCAAGCGTCATTAACCTGTGATTACACTAGATACGTGCGAGGTAACGAGGCAGTGCGAGAGAAAAATCTACCAATAGAATTACGTCGTTTACATTGCCGCGCGTAACGTAGCTACGTGGCACGTTTCTATTGGTGCAAATTTTTCTCTCACACAGTTTGGGTATAGCCTGAGTATTAGATCATAAGTTATCAAGAGAAAAAAATTGCTCATGTGTTTCTTGATCAGATAATTTCAAAGTCAAATATCAATTTTAATAATAGGTTGTCTGGAAGACACTTAAGTGATAAGACCGCCTGTTGTACTGAGTTCCATAATTTATTATAATTTATCTAGATATTATTTTGGTGTACAATAAAGAGGATTTTGTTTGTTGTTTGTTTGTTTGTCAAAGGTTTTATCCATTCTTTTACATACCTTATCGTCTTTAGGGCCCACAAGTGGAAATTATCGCCTACTTTAAAAAGTCAGGTTTACGTTTTGTGTAAGCAGCCGTCGATTAATCAACTTTCCTCTGCTAAAACATGCCTAAAATCAAAATTAAAGTTTGATAAACAGTTGATTGACTCCGGATAGCTTATTTACCCTTCCATCGTGACGCCCACACAAGAAGTAAAGGATACTTCCCAAATCGGCCGTGTTACTTCGATACTTACATAACTTTGGCGGATTATAACAATATCAAATCGTTACCGTGATAACATTTAAAAACAAAACAAGACAATGTACTCGTAACAGCTGCCATTAAAATATTCATTCGATACAATGTTGTTAAAGCGCGTGTTTCATATTCCTTTAGACATGAGACACCTACGACAAAACATTTTTAATATAAAATCCAAGAAGGTAAATCTAAAAGAAGATTGCATAAAGACCTGCATCTTTTTCTTACAACCTCGAACGCTAAACCCAGGATCCTATTACGCAAATTCTTATTTACAAAACAAAATGTAAGAGCACAAGCGTGAAAAACTACCCATATAAAATTATTAGCTTCACAGTATAGCAATTTAATACACACTTTATCCTGTGTTTATTTATTAGACAAAGTTGATAGAACATTCTTGTCTATTCTAATAGCCTACTGCACAACGAGCTGCGTTATGACCACTTTTCAATTGAATAACACGACAATGATAACGGTTTATAATTTTATTCAAGTGGATATAATTTTTACTTACTAATTTAACGTGTACCTACTGATGTGACAACACCAGTTGACGTCACTTGCACGCACACATTTAAGTTTCCATATGTAAACGATATACAGTTCAGATGTTGTCGTTTTCCCGAATGAAGAACTCACCTATATATTGCTTTAAAATGAGAATCGAGAGATTCTACACAAATGTTGAGCCATCAAAAGATAATTAGTCCGGAACGAACGTAACTTTGAAAATTAAAGAAGCGTGAAGAATCCAAATTGACTCCCGAGATTCGGTAATAAAATCTGTCGCAAAACTGTCTGGTTCAGCCAGAAAATTTACCCAGAAACACTCACAGAACAGACATTAGCCAATGGACAATAGTGTGTTTGTATGCCAAATCTATCCTGAACCAACATTACCTGACTTTCATGCCAAATTTAATGTAACCTAACATAACCTAACTTTTATGCCATTAAGAAGCATTGCCTATCGCCTAGGAATGACGTCAGGAAGAAATTGTTTAATCTCTCATGCTATCAATTAAATATATTTATTGTTAGATATTTCTTTGATATGAAAACGTAGATGGAACGATCAAACCTTCATCATTTATAACTGCTAATGATATATGAACGCCCACACACGCCTACTTCTTCACAAAACTTTTGTGGTTTGATCTGAGTGTGAATCAGATGAATAGAGCGATGAAATGTAGAAAGTACCTGAAACCTATTTTAGTCTTGGAATGTATTAATATTACGGAATGATACGAAATATTTGTTTATCCCAATATTTTTGTGTCTAAATATATATTGAATAAGGATGAAGGCTATCAGTGGCTTCTTAATTATTTTTATTGAAATTCAATTCATTTATTATGAGAAGTGTGGTACAGTGCAAATCACCTAACCACAAAATTGTCCCAGCATAAGAATATATGCCAACTTTGCGGCAATCAAATTAGTTTATTATTTGTTATAAGGAGTACTGTGGACGTAATGACTGTTCCTGTAGATAAGTCATGTCAGTAAGTATACTAATACTTAGTACGATTACTGAATCGTTAGTAATTTGTCCTACTCTAAATTGAGCACAGATGCGTTGCCATCTTGAGTACAGATCGTCGCCTTTAGGCACACAATATCGGAACACAATTAATGCTAACACACTCATACTTATATAGGATTCCCTGTGTCGCGGGTGGCATGGACGACACAAATAACACGTCACTAACAATCACGGAAACAAATATTTATCTGTCATATGGGAGGGAATCGAAGCCAGGACCCCTCGCTTCGTAGGCAGGGTCACTACTAACTAGGCTAAGAGGCCGTCAATTGCTATTAGACAATAATTATATGACAGAAATAAGTCGGACGATGCTACCTA